>JAFBJU010000683.1:969929-1084942 GCA_016785305.1 Colistium nudipinnis | reverse complement strand
ATTCCTTTATCTTTGGAGAAAGGTCTATTTTGTAATATTCCTGTCTCTTATACACGTCTAGATGTGTATAAGAGACAGCACACACACACCCGATACACCATTAACCCCCTCTCCTCCATTTTTTTTTTTTTTTATATATAATGGAGGCACCAATAGAGGCCTGCCAGTTATGTAACCACTTGATATCCTTCCACTAAACTCTTAACATATTACCCCCTAAATAAATCTTCATTTATTTTAATGATTAAGATAAATGGACATGCCTATGATTAAATTGATGTAAATCTAAATCTGACTAGCAAAATAAATCTGAATGTAGTTTAATGTATTTGTTCTATGCCCCCACACAATTCAGTATCATTTCTAAGTAACATTTTTGTCCTGCTGAATTCAGTGCAATAGTTTATCGGAGCTTATCGAGGCAAAGGGTCATTATACCCTGATGTCACCACTAGCATTATTATGTATCTACTGTGTGTACCACAGTGTGCATTACATGTATTACACTGTAATATTTGCACGGTCTTTTTTTTAAGATATTTTGCTGTGTAGAACAGTCACTGTTCTTCTTCAGAGTTGTTCTCACAGCTTCGATCATGCTTCTGGATCAACTATCTGTGATTGAAAAGCCGTCCAACCAGCCACCCACCACCACCACCAGCTGCTCTGAGTTGGTTATCCATTTTTTAAAGCTAGCCTGCATGCCACACCAAAAAAACATGCATGCTGATTTCTCTTCCATACACATCATGTCAGCAATAACTAGCCTATGAATGGTAGTTATCTTTTAGGTGTGAAGCAATACTCAGACAGCAATAACATCCACGTTCCACCACGACTCCACAGTGGATGCTCGGGAGGGGACGTGCTGTGGTGAACAGGCTCAAGTGATTCTTCAGAGATAAATCTTTAAATGGGTGGGAGAATAATCGCTCCTGAGCTGGACAATGTGGACGAGATGAAACGGCTCATTTGTCTCGGTGACACCGCCGCCTCGTTCCCCCACAGTGACCCCAAATCGGGCTTTGATCATTTGTCACACAGGGACGAGTTTTGTTGTTGTTTTTGTTGCTTCTGCCTTTTGTGAGCATAAGAGTGTCATAATAACCTCAAGCCTCACTGAGTGATATGGGACTGTGTTTTTGTTGCATTTGGTACGAGTTGCATGGCCTGTGGGTGTGTGCATGTCTGTGTGTGTGTGTGGGTGTGTGTGTGTGTGTGGGTGTGTGTTTTTTGATTCAGCAGCTCAGCGGACCCTAATCTGTCCTCTCGTGTCTCATGTTGTGGGGGGGTTGTGAGAGAGTAAACCAGATCTTTGGAGTACAAATATAACTGTTGACCCCCTGACCTTAGAGGATAATGCTGTCAGTCTTCCTGTCAATTCTCAGAGAAGTGGCCTCGTTGTGTGTTCGTAGAGCTTTTTGTAGGAGGCGGGACTTGGATGCCCTCGCACTTCAAGCCAAAGTGAATGGGGACAAGAAGCTGGGATCCTAGTCCTGCTGAGTGTGTTCTCTCTCCTCTGTATCACTAACATTGTACTCTACTTTAAATCAATCCAGTCTGGTTGAGGCAGTTGTCCGTTATGTGACCTCTGAATGATTCTATGAGCTAAAAATGGCCATTTCCAATTACAAAGACAATACTTCTTCTTTCCTTCCTCGCTGCCTCCCGTCATTTTGAGACGATAGTTATTTAAGGGGCTCTCGGCCTTCGTCGATTGAGCCTCAAATCAGGTGCGAAGCATGGGAATAAGGGGGTAGGGGTGGTGAGTAAGGAAACCCAATGAAAGCATTTCTGAGTATTGGAACGTGGCCTCTGCATGTGAACTTGTGCACAGTGTCGGACTGAACCCTGTAGGATTTTGATGAGCACCGACAAGGTCAGACTGGCACATCACAAACTCTTATTCCTTTATCTTTGGAGAAAAGTCTATTTTGTTATATTCATTGAAAAGCTCTATTTTTTTCCCCACTTACGTACCGGCCTGTGTTCTTTCTTTGTTCGATGATAACGGTGCTGTAAAGCCTTTTTCTGAATGTAGTTATAATCAGATTGTTGAGTTGATACGCCCTCCTCGTGACTCGTTTGGTTCTGTAAAAAGGCATGCATAAGAGGGGGGGGACTTTATACCACCGTGCATGGTGCTACCAAAGGCAGTCAAAGTAGGGGATGAGTAGGGTCGCACCGGTTTTTGGACTGACATTTCTCCACATGAGCTGTTAATGTAGAATTTGTTCCGTTAGATTTTCCTATCCTTGCTTCAGTATGCACTGGTTAATAGACGATTGAGCAGATTTTGGCTACACATGTGGGGGATGTTTGAGGGTGAGGAAAAAAAGGCTAGGTGACTTTCTCCGATTGGTGAATGTTTTCCTCCTTTGCAGCCAACAGTATTGTTGAGATTTTCATGGTTGAGATGGGTGTGAAAAAGGGCTTTGTATCCAAGAATAGTGGAAGACTGTGATGTTGGATGTACTACTTCGGTGTATACACACTCCTGATTCTCCACTGAATGGGTTCACAATGTACACAAAGATGTACAATGCAACTGGGGATTTGGGACAATGTGTAGCCACTGAGGGAGGAGATGTAACTGATGGTTACTATTATAGAGCTAAATATCAAAACACTCAAGGGCCTGTGAATGTGTGTGTGTGTGTGTGTGTGTGTGCGTGTGTGTGTGTGCGTTTAGGGGTGTGGGTTGGCGATGTGGGGGACACCTCCGTAACAGCATCTTGTGTAGATGTATGCGTAGTTTTCAATGTGAAATGCACTTTATTTTGGGGATGAAAATGGCACAACAAATTAAGTATCTGCAAAATGAAACGTATTAATGATAATCAACATGCACTAACTTAACTGAGATATTGTAAGAACATTTGTGTGAACGTGGTGTCTATTTTTCCAAGGTGTTAGTTGTACTTTTTATTGCTTTGGTTAGTTCACTCGATTGAGAGATCTTGTTAATTTTGTATTAAAAACAAACATGTGCTGTGCATAAAACTCCTGCCTTGACTCATTTGACTCAACCTCTTCCTGGCTCGGTGCCCCCCTTTGCTCACTCTTCTGTTTCCCTGGCAACTCCCTTCTTAGTTATACTGTTGCCATGGAAACTCTAGTCTCTTAGCCAGGTATGTGTCATCTCTATGCCGACAGTGGAACAGTATCAGACATGGCAGCCACGGGCCATGATCTTTCATTCATGGTTTTATTTTTCTCTGGGTCAAAGGTTACACAGCCCACACTAGCATATACAACACCCCACCCCACCCAACCCCTCCCTCCCTCACAGCATTGAGCGATTGCGCGCGCAGATCACCCAATCAATTATCATATTAATGATCGATAAGACTTTTTTTTTTTTTTACATATCACCCTCTCATCCATCTTTACCACATATTTCGGACGCTCTTCCCTTGACTGCAGCTACCACTCACCTCCTCCGTTATTTCTTCTCATCCAGTTATTGTCACCGACATGCTAAAAACTTGCCTCATGATCTATGTTATACGCAAGGGTTTGAGTAAAAACATTTAAAAAAAGACACGTACATTGGTTAGCTCAAGAGGAAAGTTTCTAAATCTTCTATTACTTTCTCAAGCTTTAACTATACATGAAATTAGCACCTTCACGCGGTGTCTAAAGTGTTATAACAGGCAGAGAAACATCCGCTGGGGTGTATTCACAATGCTTTCGAAAATATAACCATTAAACTAAATGTTAATGTTTCACAGATTGGTCAGCAACATAGTCTATTCCTATTCTCTTTACAATGTTTATGCATGTAGAATACACCCCCAGATTTCCAGTTTTGGACCATTCAGCTTATTTCAACCTACAGCGTGTGTCTGTGTGTAAGTGTAGCAGTGTGTGTGTTTTCCGCAAACAAAGTGCGTGATCACCCGTGAGTGTGGTACAGTGGGCATTCCCTTCAAGTGAGTGCGAGATTGACCGACGGTGTGCTTTTGAGTGTTCATCCCATTTTCCATTTGTGTTAATCAGACCAGTCGTTCTCCTCCAGGTCAGAGTCGTCCTCGGAGTCGGAGTATTCCACAGCGATGCGGCGCGACAGGATGGTGGCCACGTCGTTTCCTACTGGCTCCCTTTTAGCCTGCTGCTCCTGCTGCTCCTGCACCTTCTTCAACTGGATGCCTGCAGGAAAAATGTGGAGAGTCCATGTTCATATCTTAAATCTTCATTTAGTTATTAAGTTTTAGAAATTATAGGACAAATGGTGGCTTCATTTTTGTAAAGGTAAAAAAAGAATCAACAATTCTTTAACTTCATATAAGCACACTAAGCAAATTATGTTTGTGTTCAATTGAGGTCCCCTTATAAATATTTGAGTCAAATAAATCCTCTGATTCAGTTAAACAGAACAAACATTTCTTAGAGAGGTCCTACATGTGTAAGGATTATTGTGTCCATGTAGACACGTACCCATACGTATGGCAGCGAGCAGATCACTGCGGGCATCAGTGACCACTGCGGGCTCAGCGGCGGAGGAGGAGGACATCTTGTGGGTTGTGGGATAGGAGGCACCAGCTGGAAGGGGCGGTGGCCCAGGTGGAGGTGGAGCTGCCTGGAATCCAGACACAGGCGGTGGAGGAGGAGCGTAGCCACCAGCGACAGCCATTGGCCCAGGAGACATCGGACCCCCAGGAGCTGAGGCAAAGGCGGTCTGGGCAGAAGGGATGAGCGGTGCGGGGGGAGGGGGCGGAGGACCGGTGTTGGCATAGCCATCCATGCTAAAAAAAAACCACACAGAATGACAACAAATATGTAAACAGTTAACACAAAACTCAAAGTAGTCTGTGCTTGATATTACACGTGTAAGTATCATGGTGTGAGGGTAAAGTTTAAATACTCTAAGCCACTAGGTGGCAGCATTAGCTCAAAGCATTACAGTGAAGGCAGCTCACTAACAAATACAATAACACTCTTCTTCTACCTATATGTATATATATATATGAACTAGTGTGGTGTATGTGTGTGGCAGCTCATCTTCTGTCAACTGTCTTATTGATTTCTCTTTGGATGAAAAATGTTTTCTGTACTGGGAAAAAAAAATCACAAAGCTAGTATAACTATAAATACACCATAATTGGATAAATATATTAATATATGTGCAGGTGATGATACATCAACATATTGGCATGGTACAGTTTGCCATTTACCTGTAGTCCACTGGTGGGAGGGACATAGAGCCACCATTCATAGCCTCAGAGGGGGGAGGAGGCAGTGGGACATGGTGGTGGTGAGTACGCCCCAGTGTCCCGCCCTGGTAGGCCATCATGGTCCTGCCCCTGATATCATGTTCACCTCCTCCACGAGCGGAGTGTCCTGCAGCCATCTGAGCGGCCAGGACGCTGGGCGGGGGGCCGGAGTAAGTGTGTGCGTGGCCGGCGTGGTTCATGGCGTTGGGATAGTGGTGCTGATCGAGAGCATGACCCCTGATGTGACGGTAGGGGGGAGGTGCGCACAGGAATGAAGGTGAAGGAGAGGAAAACCTTGTTACAAGAGGAGAAGGATAAGAGAAACAAAGGCACTTGTGAGTGTGTGTGTTTTCATGTACCTGTTCTCTGGGGACATTGAGCCCTCAGACGAAGCCCCTCTGTCGCGGTGTATAGTGTGCCGATGGTCCGGCCTTAGTTCCTTATCCAGAGCCATCATGTTCCACTCCTGCCGGCGGTTCCTCGCCTTGCGGACCTTCTTCACCTCCCTCTGTAATGTCCCATCCACACAACGCCGCTGCTCCTACAACAAAAAACAACGTTAATTTAATGGTTTTTAGAGGTCTTACATTTTGTGTGTTCTTGGACAGACCACTTACAAATGAGCCTCACAACATTTGAATATTTAATTATCAACGGCACAAAGCAATTCCAAATCTGAGAAGGAGCAGCATCAGTAAGAGGCAAGCTGACGTACGATCTCAAAATTCAACCAGAATCCTTTTGGTCTATTCCTTGTGACAGAACTGTACCTTCTGCTTCCTCTTCTCTTTTCTCTTGTCCTCCGTGTCCTGCAGCATTGTCTCCTTCCACAGGTCAAAGAAGTACGAGGGATCAGTGTAGAACTTGAGTGCTTCCTTGTGGTCATCCCTGCATGCACAGACAACAAAACGGTGAGACAGGTTTACAAATAGCTTTTGTACGCTATTTGTGACAATGCATTGTCCTAGCTGAAGCTGAATTGGAAGTTTGGTAGCATGTCGGCCCTTTGTTTCTCTATTTGAATGCTAAATAAGGATTAAAATGTGAAGCTATGAATTTAGAAAAAGTGGAGGCGGCTGATGGAAGAACAAGGGGTAAGAGTGGGGATCCTGTGTAAGTCTCACAAACAGCATGAACTGAAAATGAAAAGAGGAAAAACTGGAGAGCTAGAAAGAAAGCAGAGAGAAGTGTGCGATGTTCTCAGGGTTAGGAGTTGGTTTCCCACTGGAGCCTAACCATGCTAAATATGCATGAAAGCAGCAGGAGGAAATCTGCTGTTTCACTCTGAATGTAGGTCAGACACCCGAGAAAAGTATGTGCTTTTTTTTATTTTTTTATTTTATGAATTATTACAAAACATTGTGAACATGTGGATTACTTGATTATAATGAAATTTGATAGTCGAATCATTTTCAAGAGTGTCCGATAAAAGAGTGTACCGATAAAACATTTTGGATTTTTAAAGCTGCAATATCTTTAGCGCCTTTTAAAGCTGTACACGTGTTGGTAAAAAAACTGTGATCAACAATTTACTGAGAAATCTGTAATTTTGTCAATTTAGATTGAATTGAATTCAACTTTTTGAACCGACTGCGAGGGGTTAAGGGTCAGGGGTTCTTCTCAAAGATGTCTCTGCAGTAAAGTTTCAAAAATATGCCTGTGGTTATGTTGTAAGAGTGCCATGTGGGTGGGAATATGAAGAGTGTGGATGCAAGGAGACCACAGACCTGTAAGTTGAAAGGATGTTGAGTGGTGGAGGTTTGTCACTCAGGTTGTAGATGTCTTTGACAGGATTGGGCACACTGCTCTGGGACACCACCTGCTGGTCCTGAATGGTAGAGCTCTTGAAGGCTTTTCTCATGTTGATATCTTGCAGGGAAACTAACAGCAACAAAAGAGGAAGAGAAAATACATTTGTGAATGGCTTAGCGGGAGACGGGACAAAGAAAAGAATGGAAATAAGAAGAATAACTGGTTGGTTTAAAAAATAATCAATCCCCGTAGGAGAGAGCTGGTCTCACCTACTTTCAAATGTTATGTCTGAAAATCATTGTCATGGCAACTCAAATGAAAAATGCTGAAAGAAATAGACTGACAGCACTTAAACAAAGAGTAATGACTTGCTGCGCCTTTGCCCTCCGACCTATAACCCCTGACACACCTTCCTCCACGGTGGAGTCCAGCTGTGTGACTTTGACGGCCAGCCGGTCAATGCGGTCCTGGAGAGAGTTGGCACGCAGGTAGAAGGTGTTGGCCTCATTAAACAGCTCGCCAAATATGTCCTCCGCATGTTTGCCTGGAAAGAGGGAGAAAGAGACAGGAAATCAGAGAGGAGGAAGGAGACTTGTAATCATTATCTGGGGCCAAGAAAACCCCCATCGAAACTCAAGACAAACAGTCAATACACTGATGATGTGACACAATGTGAAAGTAGAGTCCGTTTAGGAAATGATTTCTCATATGCCACCATAGAGATATTTTTGGCATGAATAATTTATTATGGAATGACAACAGATAATCCAAGTTCTATGAGGTGTGCAGCCCTAAACGCGGTGAAGGTTATGGCAGGAAAGGAAACAACACTCTTCTACATCACAAGCCAATAGAGGTGTAATATTACGATAAGATTTGTTGTTTTATTAATTTTGTGTGGCTCTTAATTAGACACCACTGGATGACAAACATGTTGTTGTTGCAGTTCAATCCCTGTGCACACTTGTGGTCTTAACCCTAAAAAATTACCCTGCTGTGGAGCAGGGTTAAGTTGAGGAAGGCCTGGGGAGAAGCAGGAAGTATCCCACAGTTTGTGAAACGACTGTTAACTCAGGACTAATGAATCTCAAAGCTCCTGGCTCCAGAAATCCTGGTCTATTCTAAATGACAGCAGAAGGCCTTTTACTTTGAAGATAAAATGACAGAACCGTGGCCATACTGAACATGAAAGGATAGGATGAACTCATTCCATGGTTTGTATAAGTATATATGTATTAAGTGGTATGGCTACAGACACAAACATACACTATGGGATATTTCTGTTCCCCTTGCTGACAGGATGGGCAGCAGGAAAACTATTGAGAGGAAGGAAGAATCATAGATCCGGAATGCTGTGCCCCATCAACTCTGACCTCTCTCGAAGATTCTTTTTCGTTTTTTACGGTTTTCTAACAGACATACATGTGCACACAGACATGCACAGTGTGTGTGTTGGATGGCCAGGTCGTTGCAGGCATTTATATTTAACCCACACAGCTGCTGTTGAAAGGCCCACTCCCAACGTAGGAACTTGACACTATAGGAAACAGACAGCGAATGAATGGGACTGGGCCAAACCGTAGAGGGTTAACAGGACTGGTTCAAATGTATGCTGTATGACACAGAATGAACTCCAAAGTGTGCGAGAGAGGGAAATGGGTGCAACTGAGGATAACTGGGCACAGAGGAGCAGTCCCATGACAGCACATAGCACAGTGTGGATGGGTTATGAAACAAAGACATGGCCATGGAAGATGGATGCGAGGATGGATGCCCTTGGTGGAGTAATAACTCCAGCCTAATACATGGCCAGTGAACATAACATTGACTATAAAATTATTCTCCACACCAACTCATGTTCAGCCATACAGTCGAACACACAGAAGCACATACAGAGCATATCTGCACCGTCACATGCACACAGCTGCCCCGATAATTTCATTTCTGCGTAGCTATCTAAAAGGATTACACGTCAACCCTTCATGTTTCGGTGTGAGGCTGCTGTAAGCCGGCTGCTAGCCCAGTGACCCCGGGGCCTTGTAACCACGACAACGCCCAAATCAATCTCAGCTTTAGGATTAATGATGAAAGCATGTGATCTTGTCCCGATACAAAGAGGCTACACACGGCAGGGACAGTGGTCACGCTGAAGTTTTTGGGGTTATAGCCCGAGGAGGCTATCATCACACATGAGCATCTATTTGTGTTCCCTTTCCTGAATGTGAGGCTTTGAGCAGCTTCTTCTTGCAAAGGCTACATTGTGTGTGTCTTACTCAGGCTGCTGAGCTGACGGATGATGGCAGAAAGCGTGTTGTTCATCACACACTCCAGCTCGCTGCCGATGCCATCAGGGAGCTCCCCTCGGCAGAGGTGACGGGGCTCGATGTTCCTCTTAACCAGCGGCATGGCGAGGCTTCACACAGACTGCAGACAAACATGGGGAACAAGCACACACCGTTTGATTAGAGAGTCTGTCTGTAATGGAGAGATGAGGCCGAAAAGCATGAGTGTCTGTGAGAGGCTGAGCCTCCACCATCGAGTTTCCGTTTACTGTTAGGAAACACTTAGTCAATAAATAATAAGAATATGCAATCTTTTCATTTAGGTTAATTTGCTATTTTCCAATTACTGTATATATCAAATCAATTAAATTATCCCATTCTCTATCATCATGAATCACAAGGTTAGACATTCAGAAACCATGTCGCCAACCCTTAACTGATATTAACATTTTCTATACGCCCATTGCCATGCTAATAATATCGTTTATTAACCATTAAAAAAGACAGCGGTTATGCATTCAAAAAAGATTGATTTGTCAGGATTACTCAAACAGTGAATATTGAACTGGTTATAATCAAATGCAAATCAAATCAAATTCCTATTATCCTGTCCACCAGTTAAGACACATAAAGCATGGTGGAGCCGAAAGAACCAGAAAACAAACCGCGATGACCAACGTCCCAGAGTCAAAAGACTTGTGTTGACCAGCACAGATTAAAGCATTAGAGAAAGGAAAATACGGCGTGCCAGCTAATCCCAGGCCGGTTTGTAACAGGCCCAGCTGGAATCCTGACACAAACAGAGATTCGTGGATATGGTCAACACCACAAGCAATCGCAATTATGGGCCACTGTAAAATGGGAGTTTTGAACAAGAAGACATGAAATATTTATAATTGTTTCCTCATTCCCTCTGGAGGATATTCAAGAGTTTAGAGCCCACAAACATAGCAACTTACAACCTTTAGAATAAACTTTGATCGGATATGATCAGATAATCCGACCCTTCTGTAGTTCATCTTCAGATAATGACTCAAAGAGTAAGATGTCCCTGGGTTCATTGGAGCAGCCACATTATCAGGTTCTTCTCCCTGCTTCCTGTTTTTGTGCCCCGAGTCTGGCCCTATTTTCCTGGTCCTCCCTGTGTCACATTTCTCCATCCTGTCCAAACACTTGGCCAGAACAATACAGCGATGGACAAACCAAAATGCAGATGCAAGCGTGCACACCAACTTTCATGTGTAATTTTTAAACAAGTATAACATTATTTTATGCTTATTTATTCCTATCCAAAGATTTTCCTGTGCAGCTCCGCCAAGAAAATAAAAATCACATTACACAGAAAAGCAGGATGGAAAGACATATGGGCTCTGGCAATGTGACAGAAAGCTAATAATAGCTGACCGATCCTGGAAATACAACTCACATTGCAGATAAGCAATAATGAGCAAAAGAAATTCTGAATTATTGTCATTCTAAAGTAAATGTCAAAAAAGGGCTGGCTTAAACACCCATTCTTTCTTCTAAGAAGACTCATACGTCATAAAATAGTAAAAATAAAAAGTGTGGTGGTTGCATGTAACAGTATAGAAAACACAACAGAGCAATTAGCTATACTGTGCGATCAGTGTCTTAGCAGGAAACTACTGTAATCACAGATCGTGTTATTACAGCTGTCCGCAACAGAAAAGAGAGACTCCTGATCAACAAGGCCACTTACCCCAGACTGAGTCCTCATCTGGCCCTGTTTTCTCAGCCAGCGACCCCCTGCCAACCCCAAAAGCCCCACGCCAATGAGGGAAAACAGAAGGGTAAAATTACACCATCTTGTGCTGCGTCCAAGGACAATGAATACAGTCAGTAAGGTCTGTTAATGGGGAGCTATTTGTGTTTAGCGGTTCCAACTGGGCATAAACATTTTTGGAAACATCAAGCTTCGTTTTGCAAAGGAGAGGGATGATGCAAATGAGAAGATTGCATGTTTTTGCTTTTACTGTCTGGCTAGGATGACAATCACGTCAATGAGGCGAAATAATGAGGGTCTGGGGGGTAGGAGGGGGTGGGGGTGTGAGGGGAAAGTAGAGGCAAAGCAGGGCGCAGGGACACACAGACAGCAAGTGGGACAAGAGCGTGGGACAGAGAAGAGAGGGTGAGCAGGACAGAGTGTGAAGGAGAGTGGGAAAGGGTTGTGTGTAACATTAAAAGGTGGACAAAGTGTGTGTGTGTGTGTTTATGTGTGTGAGGAGGGTATCGGATTGGGGGAGGGGTAGGAACAGGGACCTCGGGGAAGCCACTGAAAGGTTCCTGGGACAATAGAGCTGCGTTCACAAGGCAACAGCACAAGCTCTCCCATGCATCCTCCCCCTCCTCCCCCTCCTCCTCGCCCTCCTCCTCCTCCTCCTCCTCCTCCTCCTCGACCTTCTTTAAGGCCCCCAGTACTCTTGCATGAAAGCATAAAATGTGAGGTCTACTCCGGAGTGAGAAAGGTTCGGGAAAGGAAGGGAGAGTAAAGGCCGAACGTTTCACCCACAGCACCAAGGCTGAACGCATTAGCTTTTGATTTTTAACATCAATTCTCACTCCAGTGCTTAGTGCTTATCACTCTTCCTTTCGGTCTGTGTGTGTGTGTGTGTGTGTGTGTATAAATCATCACAACTCAACATGCAAGCATTCACACAAACGTACACACACGCACACCAAGTAGTCCCATTAGTAGCATTTAAGCATCGGCAGAAATGCCTTAGATCCTGAAAGGGGTGACATTTAGGCTGCGTTCAGAGTAAAACACACTTCCTCTGAGACTTCTGAAAGATGCACACACCTTCTCACAGACACACCGGGATAGAAGAGGCCTTTACTACGGACGTGAGAACTCCATTAAGGTCTGAAAGAGGAGTCATTACCAATTTATGAGCCAAGTACAGCTTCTTGTGTTGCAGGCCGTTTTGCTTGTACTGATGTTATGAATAATGCAGCTTGGATTACGTCAGGTCACACTGGCCTAAATATGAAATTATAAAAATTCTGCGGTGACAGTGTTACTGTCCAGAGCCTCTTCTCCTGTTCCAGTAATACTCAAGGTAGTGAAACCTTCATGGTTGAGGTGCCAGTGATGCACTCTGGGTAAATAGTAAGTAGTACATTCTACAGTGCACAAAATAGACCAGGGAGGTTGGATGTACGTTGCCCAATCTTTTCTCCATCAAAAACAGGCGGAATTGGATAATGATTTGTGCAAAATGTGATTATATACTTACATACAATAACAAGTGACTAAGTTTGCCCAATTTCTTTAAACATCAATTAAATTTGGGATTTTTTTTCTTCAAAATGTGATATACAGTGCATTAAACATTAAAAACCATCCTTTTTACTTGGCCCTAATATCTTCCCAGTGCATTATTCTTATTAAAAGGCCCAACATGTTTTTAATGCAGACATGATCTAAATTGGCACATTATCTGAAAGGGTTTTAATAGGCTTAATGATTTCTCTTTTTATCTTATTAATTAACTGAACTAAAAAAAATGTGGATCAATCAAAAAACATTATTTTTAGGGTCTACAGTTGCAGAAGTCTATTGCTGTGCTCCTTTGACATAAAAGGGCTGTTTAAAGCATATAAACTTATCTGCCATTCTAGGTTGACTATTTTATAATTAGCACATGTACTACTTTGTGGTTTCATCCCTTAAAACCCCATTCATTTATCCCCACTCACACACACACACTCCCTTTCTCCCAACCCCATTGATGACACACTCACACACCACATAAACACACGCATACAAAAACACACAGGCGTGAACTAATGGCAACCGCGATCAATCAGTGTTCCGCACCGTCGCTTCCCGTTACTGATGGACTGACCCACATCTGTTCATCCATATCTCGTTCTGCGAATTTCCGCTAGTTGCAAATCTTACATCTGA
Source organism: Colistium nudipinnis (assembly GCA_016785305.1). Classification (NCBI taxonomy): domain Eukaryota; kingdom Metazoa; phylum Chordata; class Actinopteri; order Pleuronectiformes; family Rhombosoleidae; genus Colistium; species Colistium nudipinnis. The sequence continues at coordinate 1,071,761 of JAFBJU010000683.1, read as the reverse complement.
CCAACCGTCGTCTATCTGCACGTCAAATAGCCTATTTCAAACATCGGTTAACAGCAAATATCCATTTTTTTTGATGGTTAACAAAAATAAAATTGAATAAACCCCCGGCCCCCCAAATAAAAAGTCAAACAGCAGGGGAAGAAACATTCAGTTTGAGGAATATTTCCCATCACACAGACGCCTCACACGTTGTCCTCTAATAAAGTGGGGGTCCGCTCCAACTGACCACTCGGTTAGCTAGCTCATGACCAGGGGTCGACTTCTTAGTTTGGACTAATGAGAGCCACACAAATAGCCAAATAGACATTTCTCACGCGTGATACAATCTGTTGATATTAGTGGTTAGAAAAAAAACTAAATAATAAAGTATCATAGGACCCTCACCAGCACTTGAGTAATTAGAAGAAAGCAGCCCGTCCACATGTCCCGTCAGACAGCCCTCCTGTTAGCTCTGCCATCCTGCGTCCCTCAGCCCGTCTCTCCGCTCCGAGGACACAATCCTGTGAGGACGGGGCCCACCAATCACAAGCCAGAGCAGGGGCTTTAACACACGATCGACGTCCGCGGCAGCCAATAGCGTGGCACCTAAGAAATGACTGACAGGGAAGAAATCCCAGACAGAGAGTGGTGTGTGATGGTAGATGGAGGGGACGGGTCTACAATTGGGCGTTGCTGAAGAGATTAACAGGGTGAATTGAGTCTCACAACTTGTCAGGATTATAAAGGTTATTCATTCATTTCCAGGCCAGTGGAGATGCTGCAGACACATAGATCAGTTTGAATAACGAGGGATGGCAGGAAACTGCGAGCCGCGGAGGTTTCGAACAGGCTCCAGGCAGTGATGCTGGGGTAGTATTGTGTAACAGACTGAAATAGCTGGGCCAGCATCCTGCAGGAAGAGGCTCAATGAGAGGATTTGCTATACATAGATCGGTGCTTCACTCTCCCAGGTGTGTCTGCAGACAAAAAACAGTCTGACGGAGACGGTTTGTCATCAAAGCAAAGGGAAAGGGAGCTGGGAACAGACTCCGACTTAAAAGAAAGGGAGGTGCATTATTGGTGATGCAGTTCTATTCCCGGACAAGGGGCAAAACGAGGGCCTGCATATGTTCTACAGCTGTAAGTTTAACATATATTATTGATTCAAACATGAATAACAAAGCACACACATCTGTGACCATGTAATAAAGTGGGTCACTTAAGACGTAACGTAAGCATCTTTTTGCACCACATGTACAATACATTGTCATTCTGTAAATGTGACCAAAATATTGTAGGTACCATGCATTTTACTAGTGAAACAATTATTTAATGATACAATTTTCATGAGCAAATGCTAAATATTCCCTGGTTCCAGAATCTCAGATTTTCTCTGTGTTACTTACTTAAGTTAGCAATAGCAAATCTGCTGTCAATGTTTCGACTTTTATTGTCAGGATACTTGCTTCATGTAAAATATTTCAATACAATACAGTACAATGCATGTTCCAACTGCCATCCTCCATGCGATTGGTTGGTTCTGTCATCATGTTGTAAGGCTTGCCCATAGCATACAGCAGCCGAGCGCTCAGCCAGCACAAGCTGCTAAGCCACTCTTGCCATGAAAAACAAAACCACGGAAACCGATTAAATTATAAACCACTAAAATCTTTTTAGACAATTTTTGTTTGTCCTTTCTGAATAAGAACCCTCAATGCCACAGCTGTGGGGGACTTCACATCCTCCCAGCATGCTTCACAGCAGCTCAGCTCAGTCCCCGGCCGAGGCCCTCATAGGGCCACACGAAAAAAGACAGACAGACCGACAGAGACAAACGGGAGGACAGGGAATCTGTCAACGCTGGCAGTCACATAGCAGCTTTCAGTGTCATCCAAGCTTCAACGGTAAGAGGGTAAATGGCTGGGGCAGGCCAATGAAGGGGGGTGTTGGGATAGGTGAACACCAAGCAGGGAAGAGGGAACACAAAGGATGATCATGTGCCCCTCGAAACGGAGCAATCTTCTCTTGGCTGGTTTGACTTTGTGTGACTAACTGACACAGGTTGGATTCCACAATAGCAACCTTTTTCTCGCCCACTCTGTGTTTCTCCTGCTCTTTAGGGACATTTTTTAATACTGGGGCTATGGTGCATTATCGTGAAGAAGTGAAGGTTATTGTCAACAGACTGCTGCAGAGAAGGTGCCCTCTGTGGGGAGGGAGGTTTATAGCCTTGGACATCCCCACATCCCTCAGTACATTCGTTCAGGTGGGCAAGTTGAGGGCTGTGAATGTGTCATATGTGTGTATGAAAGTGTGGGAGGGGTCTTTCAGTAGCGATGGGTCTGGTGGGAGTACTGGGGTGGTTGTTGGGAGGTAGTGGAGTATCCCATGCTGCTTTGGGGCAATGATGTGCTTGGTCCAGGGTTCTGGTAGGCAGCATGTGGATTGGAGCGCTGCAGGGACAAACAAAACAAGGGTATTTTCATTCAATCCTGTCTGAAGTTCTGCACCTTAATTTTGCCGCACTTTTCATGAAGTGGACAGTAGATATATTTTTATCCAAGTGCCAATAAAATATTATTCAAATGTTCATAGTGGTGCAAGAAAAAAATGCATTTGACCCATTTACTGGCTTGAGAAAGAGCAGAATGGCAAATCTCATGAAGCGCACCATTACACCAGATGTGGAGCTGTGTGCAAAAAAAGAGAACGGGTGATAGAAAAGGAGGGATCTACCTGGTAGTCTGAGGTCATGATGAGGCCACCTGAGGTAGTGGTGGGCGGGACAACTCGCACCTTCTTCAGAGGAGGGCCCTGGGCGTGGCTGTTGTCAGGGTTGCCAGTGTGTCCCGCCCCGTTTGTGTGGTTGTTTCCCTGTTGTTGCTGCTGGTTTTTCTACAAAAGAAAAAAAAAACATTGATAGTTTGATTCTTGCACAATACAGTTTTTACATAGTCTGAGCTGGATCCACACTTGACTCTGCCCCTAGAGTCTTTGCTTCCTCTTTGGGATAGTTCCCATTCGCCCTCTTTTTAGAATCAGGATTTAGGGCCTGTATTACTTTATTAAGAAGGTGCATGTGGAACATGGATTTCTTACTTTGTCGGCCTTGTCCTCTGGCTCCTCCTCTGTCAGGAACTCCCTCTTGGGATAGGGAATCTGGCAGCCTGCAAACACACTGGAGAAAACCAGCAGAGAGGCCTGTTAACTTCAAACATCGATTCCCATGACTTACAGCCAATTAGCTACAGGACCTGTTCAGTGCAATACAGATCCAAATGTCATGTGACTAGACGTAAGTAGTAGCACAAGATTGATACAAGAATGAATTCAGAATTGGATTTATGGGTTTGTGTGTACTTACTCAGATGTGGGTAGGGGCTCCTCCAAAAAGTAAGGATCCTGCATGGCTTGCTCAGATGTGATTCTACGAATGGGGTCCATTGTCAACAGCTTTTGCAGCTTCAATGAAATGCACACAATGTTAATGGCACAATGAATTTGTCACAGAGAGCCACGTTTTAATAGCTCTATAGTTGTGATAGATTGCAGCAGCTGCATTACCAGGGCCTTTTAACTCACCAAGTGGAATGCTTTGCTGTCTGGTTTGACTTTATGTTTTTCCATGTACTTTATAAGGCTGCAGTTTGTGTATCTGTGAGAAAAAGGAAAATTACATATGCCACCTTGAGTACAATTACCACATTCGGTGACGTGTTACATGGTTACATAGGAGTCGTTGTATTAAACTTAAAATGCCTGTTAGGCAGCAGACAAGGCACTTCGCGTTGCCTTACTTTTGTTTCCGATTTTTATGAAAACTGGGACAGTGGTGCTCTGCAGACTCACGTGTTCCTCCTGAAGTCTTTCATCAGAGTGGAGTGCTCTGGCATCTTTTTGATGTCCTCCCAGTCTTTATCTGTCAAATAAGGGAAAGTGAGGATTACACCATGTAACACCCTCCCTCCCTTTAAAAAAAGATTAAACACACTGACGTGCTTCATTTACATGTTTATGTTTAACACATACATGTCTAAATGCAACATTTGAACTGTTTCATATCCTCAATCCATCCATCAAATAGACTGGTGCATTACACAAATAGAGCCGCAGAGATGGTAGGAGAGAAAAAAAAGACCAGAAGCAGCTCAAGTGAACTAGAAAATATAGGCCCAAATGTACCCCTGCAAGGAAAAGTTTCTGTTTGTGCCTTGGCTTCATCTATCATGTCAGTGGATTAATGTTCAGAGCCCAGAGACCACATTACTGCCTAAAGAAAAAGAGGAGAAGGACGACACCAAGAAAATAATCAGCCTCTGTTAGGAAGAAAAAAAATGCTCATGCTCAGCATTTTTCCACTGAAAAGGGAACACAAGGGCATCATTATTATTCACACATTGTCTGGAACAGAAGTACTAATTTCCTTTAATTCAGATGAATGTAGCTAAAGTATTAATATGTCTGTATGTAATATTAAAAGTCTCACCTGCAGGGAAGCCCATGACATTAAAGATGCGATCCAGTTGGTCGTGGTGGTAGGGGTTACTGGTCTTGATGTCCTCCTGGCGACAGTGGAATATGGGTTCAGACGTCAGCAGCTCTGCAAAGATGCAGCCTATCGCCCAGATGTCTGGAAGAAACGAGCACACACAAAATGAAGACATCGGTTAAGTCCATAAATATGGCAACATGTGTTCACACAGGACTAGTGCGACAGGTCAGATTGTGTTGCACAACTCTCACCGATGGCTTTGGTATAGTGCCGAGCCCCCAGCAGTAGTTCAGGTGCTCTGTACCAGAAGGTGACCACTACAGGGTCGAGATCGGCTAAAGGCTTTAGCGGTGAATTAAAGAGACGGGCAAACCCCATGTCCGCTGTAAAATGACACGTCAGTCAACAAAGCAACAAACTTTAAAAGCAATAAATAATAATAATAATAATAAAAAAAATCATCGAAAATGAAATTATACATACCTATCTTTACTCTACCCCTCTCTGGCCCTTCCCCCATGACTAAAATATTGGCCGGTTTCTGATGGAGACAAGAGACATGTACAATTTTGAACACATTTATAAAATCCATATAAATATATATTAGGACAGTAAATCTGTTAATACAGCATTGTTTGCTGCAGTTGTTGTATACAGTGCTAATATGTGGTGTGTAATCAGAACTATTTTGCTGCCACCTTGTGGTATGTTATAATACAGCAGCTGAACCCTATGCAGGAGATGTGGTCTGACATTTCCATTTCACCAGTCAAGTCTGTGACGCAAATGGAAAATAATTGGCTTTGCCAGTGTAGCTGTTAAAAATCCATACGGTAGTGTTTCTAAATTCCAATTGCAGTACTACCAACAATGTCTGTACAATTTCCTTTAGATGCAAATTACTGAAATGATATAAAAGCAAAAATGTTTTTAGCAAAAATCTCTTAATCAACTCAAACATAATATATAGGATATAGTAAAGCAAGTGTAAACATGATCATTATTAGATAACGCTGTTTGCTCATTTTGGTCACCCTTAAACGGTGTACAAATGTTTGCAGAAATATTCAATATATGTTATGAGACATGAATAGACATAAACACACTGACACAGCTTCACAGGCCCTGAACTGATTCTCTGCCTGATACCAATCCAGTCTTTCATCAACCACTGCCTTGTTTTCCTTTCTACCTAAATAAACCCTCTCAAATCCTCTTACAAGATCTCGGTGGAGGACCCAATTGGCGTGGAGGTAATGGATGCCGTCTAGGATCTGGTAGAGCAGAGACTTGACCATTCCTCTAGGCAGCTGAAGTGGCTTCTTGTTGGCCTTGGATGCTCTGTGAAACTTGATAATGTGCTACATGGGGGAGGCATACATAGGGGGAGACAAAATAAAAATGATTGAGCTGCGTGCGTACATATGTGAAAAGTGAAATTTATCATTTTGTGTCCTTTATTACATCCGCATGGTGACAAATGGAAATATTAGCTGCAGGGAGTACCAGTAAGGGTTGATGTTTTTTTTTTTGCATGTTTCTACTGAAGAAATGCCAAATTTGCAGCTCTGCAGCAGAAAAAGGCATTTTAATTCAGTCCTGATACTATGCCAGCCGTAACAAAACAACAAGACAATTTCTTGGTGTATGTGTGTGCTCTAATGAGACCGAGTCTGCTTCCTTGCAACTGGCTGATCTGTGACTGCATATGTCATGGAGTGTAATTCTGCATTTGTCCCACATTTGAAAGTGGGAAATAGTCCGATATGTGCAAAAAAAAAAAACAACCCAGCAGAACGGATAAATAAGATCATACTAAAGTACAGTAAACTATGTAATGTTTGCACATTGGAATCTGGGTGGGTGCATGCAGGATCTGCACACAAGTGCCTGCATGCAAAATGTAAATGAATTACACAACATGCTCAATAAAATCATGCAGCTTTGGTTTGTGTTTTGTGTGTGTGCGCCTTTACCCAGAGGTCATGTTCTGCGTAGTCAAAGAGCAGCCATACTTTACGGTCTGCGTGCGACAGGAAAACCTTCTGCAGTGAGATGACATTGGGGTGCTTCAGCTCCCGCAGCAGCTGCAATATACAAACTCATTCTGAGACTCAACCATGTTGAAGACTGCACACAAATTAGCAAACAAACATTTAAATGCAATCAAGGAAAACAGCCCCGACTTTAAAACAGCTCTGTTAGTTTACAAACTGACAATGACATGTTGATTTAGTTTATGTTATTTTGATATTTTCCACCCTCTGTAGGCACGACATTCATGTAAAATTTATTTTAAATATTTATACAGCTTTCCTTTGTCGTGTCTGTTGCTGCTGACTTAACAAAAGCTACTTTGTGATGTAATGAGAATCAGACATTGCATAAACCACCTAGGAATGGAATGAAGGTGTTTAACAGAGGCCCAACAAAAGGCATGAGTAAGCCAAGCAGTTCTTACTGCAATCTCTCTGCAGGCTGACATGGAGATGCCTGTGCCTTCAATCTGCTTGAGGGCGTAGTCCTTATCATCCTTCCTACAAACACAGAGGCAGAGCAACATCAAAACCAAACCAGACTGCAGGCCTCCCGAGAGCTGTCTGCACAGAAACATAAAGGGGGGCACTTGGCAGCTGGCACAGGGACTATGAGAAGAGCCCGAGTTGCATTACCTCGAGATTTGTGTAATCAAACTCACCACTGAGGATCAAAACAATAGAAGGCGTGAGGACACAGGCGCTGTCTGGCAGCTGGCGAGGGACAAACCACGCACTGGGACCGACTCTCACTTGAATGAATTGGTTAGAACCCCTCCCTCCCTCTGGCCTAAATCATCCCATAAACCCACGTTTTGTGCGTCCTCATGCCTCGTCAAACTGCTGCAGCACAAATTAGCTCACAGCAGCCTCCTTAAGTGAACACAAACATCTTGAACACTTGAAACTATTTTGTGTGGTTCTGGCTGGCAGTATGTTACGGGCTGTGATAATGGGCCTTGTATGGGCCTGGTGTTTCAGGCTGCATTCAGCTCTCCTCAGCTAAGGCCTAGACACAGTCAAGTGATTTGAAAAACAAAACATGGGAAATAAGTGAAGGCCATTGCTGGCTATGAACAACAGCATATATACATGTCATTCCCCAGTTTTATCATCTAAATACAAAGAAAAAATGAATAACATTAATTAAAAAGTATAAAAGAATACAGTAATAGTTGGTATACTACTTTATACATACATTAGGAAACAGTCTCGCTCTGTTAGGACCAGTATAGAGATATTCTTTCACAGACTATACTTCAGTAAAAAAATATTGCCTTTTAAACATTGAAATAAAGTGTGGCCACATTTTAAAGTCACCCCCACCTTAAATATAAAGAGACCATCAACAAGTGCTGGCACGTGCAAATGCTGTACTCTACATTCGCCACATCACCCACAAAGTCTCTCAATTTTGCTAATGACATTCTGCATGCTGTTGAGGAACAACACAGGGCACAACATCATGCTTCAGAAACGGAACATTTCTACAACATAATCCTCCCCTCTACCAGAAAGAAAAGCCTAGATCTAATGCTGAACCATATGTTAGTGCTTTTACAGACGACATACAGCTTCGTCAGCATCCTGACAGTGCAACCCCCCACCCCTCCTTCACGTTGTTGTTTATCTACTCTCCATCTCTCACTACATGCCTCCACTGCCGGTGGCCTTGAGGAAGGGGCGGGCGGGGGGAAACGACAAGAGAGCGGCAGGGGAGGGGGGTGGCGCAGGGTTCACCGGCTGGAGGCCTCGCTGGTCATCAACTCACCCATCTTTTCTCTTCGCTTTGTATACATGTCCGTAGGTGCCTCTCCCCACTTTGCATCCTTCGTACTCAAACAGGTCCTCGACACGCTCTCGTTCGCCGGTCAGCTTAACTTTAAAATCATAGTCCATTTTCACCACTGTTTGGCCTGAAAGGATCCGCTCCGTGGCTTTTTCTTTTCTCTTTAAAGCGTCGTTTGGGATGCAACTATGCTACTACAGCGAGCTCGGTTTGGTAAATTCAGCTAGTTGCCTTCCCCAGCGTGGCCCTTTCTTCCTTCAGCCCAGCTTCTACATCGAGTTCTCGGGTGAAATGTGAAGTACCGGAGGGGGTACGCGGTGGTTAGAGACAGTCCGGGCGGAAGACGTGTCCGAAATATCTTCCTTTCCCTTGTTGCTGCGTCTCTCTCAGCCGGTATCTGCTCCAAAGAGACGCACTTCACTCCGTAACGACGGCGTATCGGCGCACGGCACTGTCGCAAAACGTCGCAAAGGCGGACCTGCAGCAGAGAAAGAGCTCCATAAAATGGGCAGAATAAACCACGTGCAAATCCCCAATTGCATAAACATTTTAACTGTTGTGCAAGGTTTTCTTTTGTAATCATAATATCCTAATGATTAACACACTTTTTTCATGATTTTCTACACAGTGGCTTACTTAACTGGCGTAACACAAGCGCTCAAATAAATATTCTTTTTATTTCATTTCATTTTTGAACTCACTGCAACGGATCATATTACTCTTGTCGTTATGAGTTTTCTACATTTATCTGTATAGAAAACACGTGTTATTTGTAAATGTGTGATATCAATAAGGTAACAAATATTTGTCCAAACAGACGAGTTATTATCAGTGTTAAAAATAAACTTGCAATTCTGAGAAATTATTAGATGATGAATGCACTGGAATATCAATTATTAGATAATATTGAAAAAATAAATAAAGTTAGTAGGTAAGTAGCAAAAATAAGGTTACTCAACACATTGTAAATATTTCCTTATTCAAAAGTATTGTTGTTGTTATGCAGCATTTTATTGGCGTGCATTTATGAATAACTAACACTATTATGATGCATTACCTAGGAACTAATGTTGCCAGGGGAGGTTGTTTGTGACGGACAGTGTCATGCAGCACCACTGGTCCCATCTTGGTTGGAGAGAGAAGGGAGAGGAAGGCAAACCGTCCATATTACAGCTGCTTTGTCAGGTACTAAACTCCGTTTTGTGTCATTGTCAACTTTCATAAAGCCATTCAAGGGCTTACTGTCATACTATGTGTACAAGATCTGCTTGATGAAACTGTTGTTCGTAGAAATATCTGAGGAGTTATTCTGGCTCGCAGCTCGCTGCCGACTGAGCTATCCCAGCTAACACTGGTGTCGACGGGCTGCCGTTCGCTCACGTTAGCGCCTCGTTAGCAACCAAAGCGTTGCGCATTCAAAACGACACTTGGCAGCATCGCACGATTTATTAAATTCACTGCTGCGTTTGGGTGACGACGCACTTAATCAGCGGCACGATGCAACATGTCGATCATCTAGTTATTTGTTATTCCTGACAGATTCTTTGTCTTTCCTTCTTTGCCCTGCGTTTACATGGAGGAGACAGCCATCGGGTCCCGCCTCTGCAGGGCAACGATTGGACGTATGGCATGTCTCTCAGTAACTCTAGGCCGGTGATTGGCGGCTAACCAGTATGACGACGCCAGTTTTATTGCATTATGCCCCAGCCTTCAACATGGCCTTCCGTAGCTTCTGTTGTAACTTAGCTAGTTCACATGAAAGCTGCGCCGTTAACAGGACGTTGACAGGAATGTTCTATTCAGTGAGTGAATCGAGCGTTTTCCACATGTTAAACGAGATGAGTCGAAGGTGCTAGTCTTGTGACCTAAACGTTAGCTACGTTAGCAAGATTACTGTAAGCTTACTCAGTACCCTGCTGTTGGGAGTGTTGAAAAGAAAATGGATGGCGTTGTCTCAAGTGTCGTCTTTGGATATTATTATTGTTATTGTTATTATTATTATTATTAGAGATTATTCACTGACTGTGAGGCTAAGGTGATCGAATGAGGTGCATTGTATTTTTCCTCTAGTGTCAACTCCAACCATAGACGTGCATGATGCAGAGGAGAACATATGCTCTTTATCTTATCAAAAGATAATCAAATAGCCACAAGCTTGTTTTGTTATTGTGCTGTGACTTCAGCTCTGTTTTTGGAATGATGAATGCAAAGCTGTGTGAGCCTCGAGGTGGCATTCCATCCCTGACTGATACTTCCACTCATCCGTCTGCCAGCACTTTTCACGGTGATGGACCCTCCTGGTGGGGGAGACGAGCGGCGGAGGCAGGCAGAGCGTCTTCGACGGGAGGAAGCATACTATCACTTCATCAATGAATTAAGTGAGGAGGAGTACCGCCTAATGAGAGACAGCAACCTGCTGGGCACCCCTGGTGAGAAGGAATACTTATTTTTGTGTTATTGCACTGATTGGGATTGTCAGCATAGCCTTCCTCTTCACTGTGAGTGCATGGAGTGTTGGGGCTATACATCTAATATTTTCATAATTAGGATTAATTTCTCCCAGTATAGGAGCAAAGGTATTGCATTTGACTCGGTGCTGCTGACGGCACATAACATCTTGATCATTTTTTTTTAATGTTTTCATAGGGGAGGTGACTGCTGAGGAGCTGCAGCAGCGTCTTGATGGAGCAAAAGAGAGAGTATCATCTCAGCCTCGCACTGAGCAGCGATCACAGTCTGCTGATTCTGGTGAACAGCAGAGCAGTAGCGGTGAGGGAGACGAGAGAGGCGCTGCAGGGAGACGAGGGGCAGGTAGGAAGAAAGAAGGAGGGGCTTTTCTTTATCTCGAGTGTTCCAAACCCAGCTTTACCTTGGACAATGTAGGTGCATAGTCTTAGCTGTATATGCTTTTTTACAGGAGGCACAGAACCTGGAGCAGAGACATCTAATGGTGATTCTTTACTGGAATGGCTGAACACCTTCAGACGTACTGGTAATGCTACTCGCAGTGGGCAGAGTGGAAACCAGACATGGCGTGCTGTTAGCCGGACCAACCCCAACAGTGGAGAATTTCGCTTTAGCCTGGAGATAAACATTAACCATGATCAGCCAGAGCCAGGGGAGCATAATGACACTGCAGACACTGCCGAGCTTCCAGTGACCGCCCCGAATACAACTTCACCCACCATACACACGTCCTCCTACTTCACCAACCCTCGCCCTTCAGCCATGTCAAGACCAGCCCCGTACCCTTCCCCCCGCCCAGCTCTCAGTCGGAGGTTGCAGACACGGCGCACACGCAGCAGCACTACCACTCTGTCTATGAGCCCCCCTGCACTTCCTACAGCCGAGCCACCACCAGCGGCTGCACAGAGGAGAGGCAGCGCTTTGCACTCTGTAGTATTACCTCCCCCTGTTCCCAACCCTCCTCCTGAACAAATTGCACCCCCCCAACATCAAGCCCTCAATGCAGAAGCAGAGCAGGGTCGTGGAGATTTGTCTGCTCCCACGGACTGTCCCCGTGTTTCACCCCAGTCTGGGTCTCAGGCCCCAGCAGTAGGACAAGAACCACGTGGCAGTAGGACTCGATCGCGTGGTCGTGCGCGCAGAGCTACAGCAGTGGGTGCGGTTTCATCCCCCTGGTCAAGGAGAAGCCGTTCCCCCTTGCACAGAATACCTGTTGTCAGTACCACTCCACCATCCAGCAGTGGTGTTAGTGGCGCTAGCATCCACACTCTTGAGCCAGGCAGTGGCACAAGCTCTGTTTCCATGGAAACAGAGGCTGTGGCAGAACCTGCAGCTCTTACGGAGCCAGCTGTAGAGACGGTAGAACGCGAGAGCGAATCACATGTAACAGGAGCAGGAAGTTCAGCGGTGCGACGCCACCCAACCATCATGTTGGACCTGCAGGTGAGAAGGATTCGACCTGGTGAGAACCGCGATCGGGACAGCATTGCCAGCAGAACACGATCACGCGCTAGGGTTGCTGAGAACACTGTCACATTTGAAAGTGATAGTGGTGGATTTAGACGCACCATCTCTCGCTCTGAGCGAGCTGGGATCCGCACCTATGTGAGCACTATCCGGATTCCGCTTAGGCGCATCAGTGAGACAGGCCTGGGGGAACCCAACTCCACCGCTCTGCGTTCCATCTTGAGGCAGATTATGACTGGATTTGGGGAGCTGAGCTCCTTGATGGAGACTGAAGCCGATTCTGAAACTGTCGCACCAAGCCATACAGATGCCGTTGGTACAAACAGTAACGCTAGCCCAACCAGTCGTCTACATGCAAATGAGAGTGCAGTTGGCCATGTTGGCACAGGTGGTGTAGATCAAGAGCGGGTAGGGCTGGTGGGAGGTGAGGAGGACCAGGGTGGGCAGGCCAGACTAGGTGGAGCGGTGGTGAGCACCACAGAGGGGCGGGCCACCAGCAGGGACACCAACAACCTGGTAGAAAACGGTACTTTACCCATCCTGAGGCTGGCCCATTTCTTCTTGCTCAACGATGAAGAGGATGACGAACACCCTCGAGGCCTGACCAAAGAGCAGATTGACAATCTATCCACACGCACCTATGGTCAGGCCAGCCTGGAGGGGGAGGTGGGCCGTGCGTGCAGTGTCTGCATCAATGAGTATGCCCAGGGTAACAAGCTGCGCCGTCTGCCCTGCTCTCATGAATTTCACATCCACTGCATTGACCGCTGGCTCTCTGAAAACAACACCTGTCCCATCTGCAGGCAGCCCATACTTGCAGTGCATCATGATTGAATTAGCTCAAAAATACAACTGTCATGTTCCTGGCTGGCTGAACTGAGCATAACCAAGTTGGCTTTGCATGTACATAGCGCTTTCATGGTTTTATTTCTTTGAAAAATGTCCGTTGTGTTGACGTTGAAGAAGGTTAAACCAAAAGTGCAGAAAAAAAAGAAACTATAAATGCAGAGAATTAAGAAAACTTTATTTTTTTAGACTTTGTTTTCAGCAAAACCTTGTTTTGTTTTCTTTTTCCTGTGACCTGTTTCACTGGTTTCTGTCACCATGCTTCAGAGGCCCATGTCAATAGATGGCATTAATGCTTAAGGAGCTCCTGTAGCTGCTGCTGCTGACTAGTCTCACTTTAACTCTTAAAATGTCTGATACATGTGGCGTCTCTGTCACTACTGGACTACACAAATCACTTCTAGACTTGATTTATTCAGTGTAGGCTGTAAATAACTCACCAGTGCTTGTATTTAATGGTTTTGAAGCTCCTCAAATGCCATCTGTTTAGAAAGGATACAGGAAACCATTTTAATGGTTCAGCATTCATTTTAAAGTGTCCCTTTACAGTGGGTTGAGAAATGTATGATTTATTGTAATTTTTATGAGCAATGTATTTAATTTTGAAATTAGTTTTATTCTGATGTTATTTTAGGCCTTCTGCATACACCTGGTCCATATTAAGGCAGTACAGAGTTCATCCATAAAAGTAACCCAATAAGTCAGCCACTTTAAAAAAGATAATTGACTATATGAGCTGCACAAATGGTGCAAGAGGCATGTGATAATCAGGAATTCAGAGCTGTAATTTAGGATGAGTTGTGCAATACAGAGAGAAAGTACAGTATTTTTTTGTTTTGCTATTAGTTGTTGTTTACATTGTAATGCCTGATTATCATCTCCACGTAATAACAGTCTTGTAAACCCTGAAATCAATGATTCCTCCTGGTTCCTGTTGCATATTTGAAGCTATACCTGACAGACCTCTCGAGATATTAGCCCAATACATATATTGCGCGAAAAAATGCGAAATAAAATATTCAAGAGTTTTTACAGATTTCCAGCAAACACAGAATTGTTTTATTAATGAGATGGGTCCTATGAAATCAATAATGTTAGGAGCATGTGCTGCATTCCCATGGCTCCCAATGAGTCATTGTTGTGTCATAGTGTAATGGTACTAGAGGTGACAGAAACAGCTACACTCACACTATGGAAGACCCAATTAGGAAAATATGCGTTAACAGATTCAGTTCACACCTAAATAAGGAAGTGTAATTCATGTGATATTCATGCATCCTCTTTATGGTTGGCATTACGTTTTGTCCACATATGTTGGCAATTCTAGTGTATGACAGGTCGATTTGTTTTAGCTGAACCACCTTATTGTGTTTCCAACAATGTCACTTTGTACATCAACAATAACAAGAGCTATTGTCACTAACAAAACTGCAGGGCTGGTGCAGTGTGGTATGTAAGAACTTGTGAGTGAGTGAGTGTGTGTCTGCGTGTGTGTGTGTGTGTGCGCGCGCGCACGCATGCAAGTGTATGCGGGAGCTGAAGTAAAGGTCTAGTGTCCCAATCAACCTGTTTCTCAGAGGGCTTTTACTCTGTGGACACCAACCTTGGAGACGTGGAGACGTTCGTGGCCACTCAGTGGAGAAGTGAATATTTATTCTGTTCCTATTTAATAAGATGGAAATCAAATTTTGAAATATCAATATGTATTAAGATGTGTGAGAGTAAATAAAATAGTAATGATGAAAATGTTACTATAAAATAAAAGTGAAGACATGGGTTTTCTTCTCTGCTCCTTAACAACGGAATAAACTGCTGCTTTGCTATTGCCGGAGATCTGGCATGAGTGTTATTGCATGCAGTCTAAAGTGTGTTTGTGTGTGCGAGAGAGAGAGCAACTGACGACAACAGCTACACAAGATAATGACCTACAAGATATCTGTATATAGCCACAGTGTGGCTATCATGTTAGCAAACATCAATAAATATTGGAAAACTTAAATATTGGCAATACTGAGTCAGTTTTGTAACTGGCACCTTTTAAGCATTTACTCATAATTTACACTTGTGGCTGCTGATATGCAACGTTTCAAATCTCTCCATGTCTCCACGTATTGTTGTTTTTAAACATCACTTGGTATAATAAAAACAGTAACCCGGTATAAAAACGTATAATAAAAAGTCGTTCTTAAATATAGAAAGTCTAGATCCTAAATCAGTTCAGTTGAATATTTGAATAAAGGTATTTTTCTATCTGTTGTGCGTCTATGGACCGGTTGTGCGCACACACCTTATCATTCGATGCTCCCTTGGCTGAATCGAATGTGCATTTGATTCCTTAGGTAAGACCACTTCCATTCTTCTAATTGACTATTTAACTAATTGTATCAAACCTATGCCTTTTTACTGAGAAAATAATATTGTCTTAATGTTGACACTAGAGGAACTGAATATACTTCTGAACTAACTGTATTTTAGAAAATAGTATTTTTACGTTATCTTGTTAAGTTGTGGCTTAGGCTGATTTTGACGAATCGGCTGCATTAGAAGTAAAGCAGATCAACTTTATTACGCTGTTATTTTGAAAGCACTAACCGGAAGCCTCTGGCTCGTTTCCGTTTGGCTGAGTCCGTCTTCAGCACCGTCTCCTCCGCGGTGTTGCTGAGAAACGATGATCCGTGACCAGCGGCGGCAGCAGCCACAGCAGGGCCGGCGGCCGCAGCTCGCTCCTGGGGCAGCAGTCACCTGCTCTGCCGTTGAGCCATGAGCATGACACTGCTCCGGCCTCCTCGCCTCAGCCTAACAGAGCCTCGATCCATAGCAGCAGCCGCAGCAAGATGTATTTCAACCGGAGAGCCAAGAAGATCCATAGCGAGGGAGGTAAGCTCCGGAAACCAACGATTTCTATGGGCAATTGACCAACCGACGCTTTACTCGTGACCTATTCATGTAAAGACGTGTTTATCTAACAAGGCATGATCGGGGGCTAATCGACCTATAGATATACAATCGTGCCTGTTTCAGGAAGCTATGTGCTCGGCATAATAACGGGACTGCGGCACGCATGTACCGGTGTTTACCCTCCAGCCTCTCTGATATCTGGCACCGGCTGCTGGCGATGCAAGGGCACGGGGACTGCATCCAATATCATAGTGCGTGTGAAGATCCGTGCTGTGCCATAATACTCAGATATATAAACACACATTTATCATTCGTCATCTTGATGGGTTGTGAATGCACCAAGCACTATTTATGGCTTGTGCTGAATTTAACGTGGCATCATTACGGTGTTATATAATGTTGTTGCAGCAGCTGCCTCTTCTGCCATCTTCTCACCTCCTGAATCGCAACCGTAACCTGTGGGATGTTGTGGTATGGATCGACTCGCCTAACTGTGATCTTATATTATTGTGCCTTTGTGTTGTCTCATACATAAATATAAGTAAGATCGAATGTTCCACCTCAGCTCCCACAGATCCGTCCTAGAACAGCCTATTAACTCCCCCGACTTAAAGACCCACGTGAGTGTCTCCAGAGCGCCCTTTGCTCTGAGCCCTCCGGAATAGAATCTCACCTGAAATACCTGCACACCCGGAGCCTGGGCCGAGGTGCTTCAGGTTGTTGATCACATGTTCTTGTGTTGTCCAAATGAATCCCGGTGACAATGTGTGCGACTGCAGTGACTGCAGTGTTTTGCAGGGGATGCCTCATCCTCAGAGCAGGGGAGAGACTCTTTGAATTCACACAGTGCAAATCAGACGTCAGACTAGATTGTTCTGGAAGATGCACAGTTGGCTCATCTAGTGGCTTTTAATAATGACTGGCACGTATTGTGTGGTTGCATTGCTGTTGTGTGACTGTGTGTGTGAGACTGAATGCCTCCTGCAGTTTCCAGAAATAGAAAGCATATTGTTAGATGAGATGAGCACCAACTGGGCCAAGCTGTCTCCAGGCCAGAGGTTCACATATAATTATTTGATGTTTATGAGGATAAACTGCTGCATCTTTTCACCGTAGTAGTACGTTTTTGTCAAAAAAGGGTCAAAGGTTAAAAGCAGTAGAATAAGGCTACACAAGCTTAAAGCCATTATTTATCTTTTTTTGTTGTTTTCAGTAGTTTTTTTTACTTGTCTTATGTGATATTGAGCTGGACACATGGTAGAGATTCATTTATGAGATTTACTAGTTTGTGTGAGACTTTCTGGAGCATTTATTGATACTGTTTGTATAATTGAGTCTATGTGTTTACCACAGCTATATTTATAGCAGGGGGGGGAATTGAGGGATATTCTAATCAGCATCATTTGGGGTGTACATGTGTTCCCTCCAGGGCTCTCCATGTTGCCCTCACTGTAATCTCTTGGATCATGGCCTCTTGATTCTTTGTTCTAATTAGTGAGCTGCCACGTGCCCGATGACGTCTACAGCAACCCGGCTGTCACATTTACTCGGACACATTCATACATCGAGGAATACCTTTATTTGTATTTAACAAGAACATTAATAGGGGCTGTTACGATCACTGACTGTGTCACTAAGAACATTATTTACAAGTGTATACGCAGCGAGCACTTCTCACATTGGCTAAGAAAGAACATTTTACTGTAGGGAGACAATAGTATTTAAGTTATATGTAGACATGTAATGTGTATTACATTTTGGATAAGATGTTTTACAGTAACATAAGACAAGACCATATTGTCTTGAAAAACCTAAATGGTTTGTATTTAATTGCAAGGAGACATCTTGTGGTTGAGCCTGGCTTAAATGCTTCATGCTGCTCAGCCAACTGTCAACAGTGCATCTGGTTTGTAAAGATAATGTCTGGTTGTCATGGCCGCCAAGCTACTGAAGATGGCATTGGGGAGAGAGAGAGAGACAGAGACACCTAATTTATCGCAGCACTGAGGTAGTTACAGGAGTTGGACACAGGGGGACACTCTTGGACAAGCTACAAGTCCCTTTCTATGTGTAACTATCATTTTTTATATGCAGTCATTTTGTGATTGCTTGACACATACACACGCATTTACAGTACTGAAGATGGCATTGGGGAGAGAGAGAGAGACAGAGACACCTAATTTATCGCAGCACTGAGGTAGTTACAGGAGTTGGACACAGGGGGACACTCTTGGACAAGCTACAAGTCCCTTTCTATGTGTAACTATCATTTTTTATATGCAGTCATGAATCTCATTTTGTGATTGCTTGACACATACACACGCATTTACAGTTCATTTAATGACGTATAGATGTGTGCGGTATGTGTATATTGACTTGTTGTCTTGTGTGTGTGTTGTTTTCTCCTGCCGCTGCGGCCTCTATGGTGCCCACAGAGCAGTTAGTGTTGACCACCATTAGGCAGGAGGCTTCTGAACTGCAGGACCCAGGCGCCACCATGCGCGCCCGCCTCACAGACAGGTTTGACAAAAGTGAGTTTGCTCGAAATGAGACTGGATGACGCCCAGTTTGTGTCCCAGGGTGCATGTGGCCATGCCATACGCAACAAAAAAAACGGTCAGGAGCAGATGTCTCCCGACCCCCAGCCCTCAAGAGCTACAACGTCTAGTTACTGAATGCCTCTTGTTCTCGTCTGAAAAGGTTAAGACGTAGCAGAGCTGCTGTGGAGCCTGAGAAACCTGTAGCTCCTTGGGGCCTGGAGTGATGAATGCATAACGGGAATTAACCCTCTTACTGCATGTGCTTGTAGATACTAGGGGTGATCGCTGATGTCAGCCTAACATTCACTATGTATACATTTGCATGTTGCAGAACACAGCTCATTCATGTCTGGACATTGCATGCCTGAGGAAACATGAACATGAAACATTGCTGAATGCATGTATGACACAGAAATGAGTCTGATCTTTGTTTAAAGCAGGGGAGTAGCTGCATGGTGGGGCCTTGCATGATTTTTGCCATTAAACGATGTTTGTTCAGCTGTGTTTGTGTAACAGAGAAAAAGAGAGAGCTTCCATAATTCATTGTAAGTCCTTGTATACGTGTGTGCATACGCAGATGTACAGATGCATGCATCCGGTAATGTGTGTTGGCGTTCCGTGTTGCAGTCTTACCTGTAGGATTATCAGGTTATGGATTAGAAGCAGGTGAAGTTGCAGAGCAGACACAGCTGGGATTATCATGCTCGCTCACTCTGCCTGTAAGAGGCTTTCTTGCCTTACTTCCTACCCTGTTATGGTGTAAAATGGACCCACTGGTAACGCAGGGGACCGGGCCCACCGGGCCCTGCAGATAGGGCCTGCAGGCCACCACAGAGACCAGGACAGCCATGGGACGTAGGGGTAAACCAGGCAAACAAAGCTCTGTTGGTAATGTTTTCTTGCTGCATTGTGGGTTTGGCATTTGGAATATGGTGGAAGATGATTTATGTTATTTTTAATTTGATTGAATATATTGAAATAAGTGCTGCGGTTGGTGTGTAGTGTTTAGCTCAAGAACACTGCTGTGGCTTTTAGAGGATTAAAACCTGAGAACTTGCTGTACCGTGTTGCCAGGACAGGGAGCGCGAGTCTGCTGGGACAACATATGCCTCCTCTCTTTATTCACGTAAATGAATTTGCCCATGTGCACTTGCATCTACAATGTTCCGACAGCTTTTCACGCCAAATAAACATGTCAGAAAGTGTCAGAGTAGCTGTTTGCAGTGAGGCACGATTCAGCTAAGTGTAGCTTATTCTACTATAACTGCTGTTATGATTAGCAGCTATTTTTCTTTCTGCCGCATTTCAATCTCAAGGATGCGTGTTTGGAATCGGTGTATTTCGAGCAGACATGGGGAGATTTAATGCGTGAGCTTCTACGAACCAATGCTTGTGCCGTTGAAAACACAACTCTGGCAGTGTAACAGCTGACACTGTGATGGTTCTGCACCAAGGCAGGGGGTTTGGTGAAATATGCTCTGCCATACTGGAAAATGTAGATGAATAATGCAGTTTGGATTAATTATTCAGTGGCCCAGACTCTTTTTTTTTTCTACCTGTTAAAGTTTGGCACCAGACAAGGGCAAGCTGGGTTCAGCCCAAAACCCAAAGATCCATATGCCGACATCTTCTTCAAACAACATGTATATGATTTAAGTGTATGTACTAATTTTATGCCTCTGATATTGTTTTAGTTACCGGTAATTGTAATTTTATCTGCCGACAGTTGAATTTAAATCATATTTATCTAACGATCCTCCAATAACAGACATTCAAAGTATACAGATAGTAAAAGGGCAATTGACCTTCTCTAAATAAGTGCTAATCAATACACAGGATTGTTTTAAAGCAAGGGGGAAGATGTCTTATTGCTCGGCAACCAAATGGCTGGCTGGTAGTGTCTTGTCAGCAGCATGGTATGAGATCAGGGTGTAGGGTGGCTGTAGGTTATCAGCCGATCAGACCTACGGTACCTGTAGGGCAAGCCTGTGTGCTTCAAGTGTAATTT
Organism: Colistium nudipinnis; assembly: GCA_016785305.1. Lineage (NCBI taxonomy): Eukaryota > Metazoa > Chordata > Actinopteri > Pleuronectiformes > Rhombosoleidae > Colistium > Colistium nudipinnis. The sequence goes on along the minus strand of JAFBJU010000683.1, from coordinate 1,051,240 downwards.
ACCCGGCTGGGCTCTGCTCGGGCTTTCTGCTGACTCATCAGCGGCACATCAGTAAAGAGTTCCGGAGGTGACTGCACCCCTGCTCCATCAGAGATGAGTAACTGCGGCATTGATCTCGTCAAAAATAAATCAAAGCCCAAAGTAGGCTGCTGAGAAAGCTGTTATTGATCATTTCTACATGGGTCAAAAAGTTGAGGTAGGGAGGGTTAGGAATACTGTAAGTGCTACTTTAAGTACCGGAATGGACAACAAGATCTGGAAAAGTAGGCGTTACATGATGAATAGAGATAGGCAAACCAGTTGTGAAGGTATTAGATGACAAACGTATAGTTTAGATCCATTGGTATCCTTCACCTTTAACCTTGTATCTCCCGTAATCATTTCCTAACAAGCTCCTTTGATCTTGATTGACCCCTGTGCCATTTTCAGAGTTGAGTGACTTGTTGCTCTGTTAGGTCAGCAGGTAAATCCTGGTCAGAGATACAGAGATGAGAGATAGGGTGCTCATTATCATTCAGCCCGGATAGACTTTGACCTTTGCTCTCCACCTCGTGCAGACACTCTGTAGGCATCTTTCGAGGTTTTAAACCGTAGCTTTTTAAAATCACAATCCGGGTTTTTATTGCAGGGGCAGAATTGCAATCATGCACTGTGCAGTAAACTACTGTAAACATCTCACGTCTCCCTCACTGGGAAAGTGTATTTCTAATGTTTCATTAGTGATGATCCAATAGACAAGCCTGATTCTCCTGATCTGGGCCTTTTTACATTTCCTCGCCTAAATCAGAACAAGCATGAGTGGAATATAACAAAATTAACCTAATTGATTGACAAGGGGTAAGAATGACCTGCCTGTTGTGGGATTGTAGTGCTGCAGTAACAGAGTTTTGGGGGAATTTGCAGGAAATTCAATCTGCCAAGCCCTGAGAGTGCTTATTCTTTTCTAAATTATTTATGCATTAAGTCTGTTGTTGTTTTCAGGGACAAACTCAACCACAGGCAGACACAGACACAATGCAAAGGCGATTCAGATAACCCACACAAATATTAGCTACAGTAATCACATCATCATTCTTAGGAGGAAAGTCCCTGATGAAATACAAGATTCTGATTCTGACTCTGATTCTGCTACAATAATGTTAAGTGATGCATTGTTGTGAATTAAAAAGTGCACACTAAAGGGCACTTTAAATAAGTACGCACATATGATGAGGATGTGAGTGTTTGGAGGGGGTCTTACCTTTTAAAAGAATACGTTTAGCATCACTGGAGATGCAGAAGTGCACATGGACTATTTGTATGCAGGCACAGCAACTGGAATCGTGTGTAGAGCAGGTACCTGTTTGGTGGACTGTGTGGTTGTATGGATGAAGTGATGTCCTCTCTCCGGGCTGTCATTTGACCCGCGCGTGCCTCTGGCCCTTTAACGGCAAAGCCGGGCCCCTCCGCGGAGCAGCTCCACGCGCGCCCCCTCCCTCACTGTCTGAGCCGCGAGCCGCGTCCGCGTCGCACCGGAGGGGACAAGTTCGTCCACAACGCGCCCGGTGAGAGGCTTCCCGAGGCGGCAGGTGTCCACGTGACACCGGGCCGGTGTCTGTCAGCAGCACCGGGGGGGGTTCCTCTTTAGCACTGACGGAGAAGGAGCCGGCAGAGGAGGTTAAGGCGCGGCGGTGCCGCTTCATCTTTCCTCGCGCAGGTTCGCCGTTATTGTAGCAGCTGAGTAAACCCTGTCCTCCGCCGCGATCAGGCGCACACTCCCGGGGTTGAGTAATGTCCCGCAACCCCGGAGCTGACAGCGCGTGGCGGGGAGGGGAAGGGAAGGAGAGGGAGTAGGAGGGAGGGGGGGATCACGACGCTGTAAAATGGTTGATGACAAAGGCGGGAGAGCGGGAGGAGGCAGCGAGTCTGCGGGATGGAGGAGCATCTTCTGCCTCCTCCTCATTTCTGTGGCGGATCGGCGCTGAGCTTGTGCGCTCACCGGGGTTATACGAGCGGATAGGACCCTTGTTTGTTCGCCATTGTGCATCCCTCAGCACATCCATTATACGCGGGGGGTCCCGTGGGCGTCGCTGTGTGCATTGACGGTACCTGCGGGATAATAGTGAGGGTGAGGTAGTGAGTGACACGAGGCGGCGGCGCTGTTCAGAGCGGGAGGGTTGCGTCACGGGATCGAATCCACCACAGCGGCGCGCTCCGGAACTTATGGATATAGATAGATATAGATCTTCAACTGTAAACCACGTCTCCACGTCTATGTCTCTGTCTCCTCCCCTGCCTCCCCGTGCGTCCCTCCCCCCTATCTGTCCCGGCTCTCCTGTCTCTCCCTCGCACTCACTCAGCCTCGCCTCTCTCTCATCAATCCAACGGTGCAGGACCCGCTTGCTCGTCCGCCGGGTACCGCAAGGCAGACGATGAGATGTCCGGGACCACTTCCCAGGCGGATCCGGTAGACGCCACGGCGCGGACGGTGCTGCTCAACCGGCCACAGAACACCAAGTTCTGCGACAACCACGTCAGGTGGGTCCCCCCCTCTCCGCAACCACTTTTGAATCCATAACCAAACCACACATTCATATCTGATCTGATCATCTTTAGTTCAGTCTTTATTCAAACTTTGATTCATTAGTTCGCACCAAACTTCACTGTTTATAGAAATGATTTTCTGTCATGGTGCATTTATAGGGATTTGATGTCTCTGATCTTTCACCAAAGAACGTTAAAGAAGTGTGGATGTTTTTTATTATTATTTTAAATGTCACGTTAAAGGACCTTACAGTTTATTTCTCTTCCTGGCGTACCATGTGCCACATGTAGACTTTGGACTTCTGATGTTTTCTGTTTTTTTCCCTCTCACTTCAACATTTTCTCTTTCTTCCTGCTCCGCTTCTACAACTACTATAGCTCCCCAGAAATAACTATTGATAAGGATGTTTAATAACTCACCTATTCAGTGATTATTTGCCTCTCTTAAGCGGTAGCAAAGGGAGAGGTTAACGTACAACGCTGCCTGAAGTCCAATTGAGAATCTCATTTGGAAATAAGTTCTTGGCTTGTCAATGTATCATGGCCGTGTTGCTTAATCAATAGTCCTCATGTATATTTAACACTGCTACAAGAAAATGGTCTACACTCGCATGTGTATACATTGCAGGCAGCGGCGTAGCTCTGGGTATTTGGTCAAAGGTGTAGTCGATCTGTGTTTGCGCTGTTTGATCATTTGTGAAAGGGGGAGGTGTGCAATGAGTGGCAATGGATTTCAGAGTTCTAAAAGTGATCAGATTTCTCTGGAATCAGAATAAGTTAGTCTCTGAGTCATAACCCTCAGTGGTGTGAGCAGCTTAGGCGAGAAAGAAGAGGAATACATGTCTTTGACCACACGGTTGTTGCACATTTCTCTTGTCAGATGTAGTTCCAAAACGGAACATCTGAGTGCATTTCCTGCTTCTGTGTGGCCTGCCTTGGGTAAAACACAATGCTGTGAAGGATCTGGTAAGTTGCAGCCAGTCTTATTCTGACGGCTGCCAGCATCCTTCCACCTTGTCTTTCCCTCATTGTTTTTCCCGTCTGTATGTAGTAACTTTTGCTGGCGCCATTGTAAGGCCCGTTGTAAATAAGCTGACCTTCTGTGGGCTCGCCATTACTGTCAAGAGATTCAATTTCCCATTTAAAAGAGCCCCCTTTCAGCTACACAAATCGGATTAAGTTGGGCCCTCTCTGGCTCCCCTGATTGGATCACATGTAGAATCCCACCTCCGCCGCGGGCGGATTGGAGAGTCAGGAGCGATGTGCTCCGGAGGTGTGCCCTCTAAGGTCCCTGTGTTCCTGTAACTCTTTAGTTTATGCTTTAAAGCGGTTCAATAGCCTTATTGATTTTTCTGAGATTAAAGCCTAGCCTTTTATCTGTATACTACACTCGCCTCGTGTCCGTTGCGCACGTACTCCACCTTCGTATTTCATTGTGCGCAGTTGATTTGATACAACGTGAGCAGCTCTGTTGCTCTCCTGCACACAAATGCAGCAAAGCATCCTACACATTATTCTTAAATAAGAATGCATTGATCAAAACACTTGCATTTCCAATCTTTGCTGCTCCCACTTCAGCTCAGTTTTTATTTCTGTGGTCTTAAATGAATGAGTGAAAAAAAAAAAGAAAAAAGTTTTAACTATAAAAACACTGCAGAGCAGCAGGAGAGCGTCACCCCTGCAGCTTACAGCTGTAAATACCGCCAGCAAACTGGACATCCTTAGTATGAAAAATAACAGCCAGATGTTTCTCTCTTTTTTTTCTTTTTCTACTTGGACCAGTGGAAACATACATTTGTGTCATTGTGTTGAGTGTGTGTGTCTGGTATCACTTGTCTTTGATTAGATTGAGGCAGCTTTATCTGTTTGATCATTGGTGTAGTATCACTATCTCGTGTTCTTTATGCAGAACATCGGGGTCAGGATGTTTGTGTGTGTGTGTGTGTGTGTGTGTGTGTGTGTGTGTGTGTGTCGGTGCAATGTCCTGTTCTTTGATATTGTGACTCTGTGAGTGAAGCAGATGGAAAAAGAGGGTATGGGTTCATCTCCTAGGAGATTAATAAATTGTGATTGAGGTGTGTGCTCTGCTATTCGATGGGTGCACTTCATGCACAAACACACACATAAACCCAAACGCGCACTATCCATTAAACAAAAGCCATTACAGCAGCTCTTACTTTTCACTCAAGCCACACAGGCTGGCCTTGACTTCAAGGCTGACATTTTTATTTTTAGCTTCTCTAAAAGGTCTTACGGTAGCTCCTGGCTATAACAAGGCTAATCAATACAGCTGTCTGATCGATACAGTTCATTGACAGACAAGTTGAGGTTGCCAAGGTTTCTTGTGCCTATTTTTTAGGGGATTTTGGGTTTAAATTTAGACTGATTAAAAGCATTGTTTTATTTATAGGTAGAAATGTGTTTGCGGTCCACAATTGCTTTATTTTCTCTCTCTGGGCACATCTGAGTGTTCCTAATAGATTTGCAAGTGCTGCAATATTCAAATCCATTGTTCTTCCATTGTTATGCAACCTTGAAGGTAATACTGTTTGAGTGTACCGGTTAAAAAAAAATCATTCGCTCACAATTTACTCATGCGTTCCAACTTATACTAATTGCTTCCTACGTCTCACTAAATGGAAACATACTTAGAAGTATAACTTGTCTTTTTCTTCCTCTGCAGCACCACCAAGTATGGGGTACTCACCTTCCTGCCCCGGTTCCTCTATGAGCAGATCAGGCGGGCTGCCAACGCCTTCTTCCTGTTCATTGCACTCATGCAGGTAAACCCCACGCACAATACGGACACACTCGGAATGCCGCTGGTGTGATTTCAGTTTGTGGCCCACACATGGTTTTTAGTAACGATAGATCCTGTAAAGTCCGTTTAAAAAAAATATTCCATGGTTCTCGGAGGCTCAGTTACAGTATTTCTGTAATACTGCATTATCGATTTCTGAGAGATGCTTTCGACATGGAAAAAGACTTGGCCAAAAGGAACAGAATTTTGGAAAATGTGTCTGCAAATGGGTGCACTTGCAAAGTTAAGATATTGATTCAGCTAGCTGCATTGATAAGATATGCAATTATTTATAACATTATTTACCTTTCCTCTCCTTACTCTCATCAGCAAATCCCTGATGTATCACCGACCGGTCGCTACACCACGCTGGTCCCCCTCATCTTCATCCTCACCGTGGCCGGTATCAAGGAGATCATAGAGGACTATGTGAGTACAGCAGCAGCTTCGCCGCGTGGTTAGACGTTAGGTTTGGCGCCTGATGGTTTTTCTACAAAGCTGATGCCTCCTCGTTTGTGTCTTTTATAGAAAAGACACAAGGCAGACAACACGGTCAACAAGAAGAAGACAACAGGTATGGTGCGTGCGTGTGTGTCAGTGGGTGTGCGGCGACTGTCTGCACATATCCATGAGTGTGGATACATCTATTTGAGGGGTTTTGTTTTCCTTTCACGGTCGAGTGAATGGCTCTTGCCTGTCACTCAGCCCTAGACAAAAGTTGAGCTGCTATGAATACTGTATGAGAGCAGCTCTATAGGCTGACTGATGGCTGTGTTGTCCTTGTCTCTCAGTGCTGCGGAACGGAGCCTGGCAGACAGTCATCTGGAAACAGGTATCGGTAACCTCCGCCGACATCAGCTATGCCGCAGCGTCACTCATCTCTCTTGTGTTCTCTCTGTCTTTCACTACCCCGGTGCGTTCAACAAGTCCGTTCAGAAAACTCTACGGCCCAGAAACGAATAGCCCCAATGAGTAAATCAGTTAAAGCGGAGGCGTCAAAATAATAATGCCATTATAAGGTAATGCAAAGAGGCAAGAAATACGGCGTGATACAATAAGTATCAGCGAGACAGGATTATAAAATGTCTGTCGTCATACACGCAACATCGACGTAATAATGGACTGTTTAAAACTTAGGAGTCAGATATAAATGTATTATTTATTCGATTTTTAAATGGTTGCATGCCTGAGAGAATCTTTAGCTTCTTGGACATAAAAAAAAACTCTACTCTTCCAAGTATTGAGTTTTGGGCCTCAACGGGCGGCTCTTGTTGGACCAATGATATGGTCTTAGTGTCCTCACACAAAGCTGCTCGTTCCAGTGCAGTCTTTGCCAATAGTATCTCAGGAAAATGAATGTCCTTCAACTCGGAATGCAACCGTTTTCTTGAATGTGCTCATTAACCGAGTCCAGCTGTGTGCATTCCAGCAGATCAAATTAAAGTCTTTGTCCTGGGTGTGTGGATGGCAACAGGAGGCAACAGGCGTTAAGCCCCATTTAGTGTTTTTATCCAGGGTCAGTGCAGGTGAAGGAATTTGATCCAGCTGCCTTGCTGACGTATATTTCGCTAAATATTTCATGTCATAATCTCTTCCCGCTATGATTTTCTGGAGCCTCGTGTATTCACTTTTTACAAAGCTACCAAAGCTTGTGAAAAAAAACAACGTGCGCGATGACTAATGATGTGCCGTAGAACGGGCGGAGAAGCGGTTTTGGTAGAAAGCCTTAAGGACGATTTAGACATCGATAATGCTGCGGTGGACATTTTCCGTGATTGTGGGATTTTTTGTGGAGTCAGGCTTACCTCCCCTAGTGTGTACTGGGAAAACGAGTGTGCGTCTGCGGCTCTGGAGAGAACAAGCAGGCCGAAAGAACTTGGTTGAATAGATTTGATCTCGCACTTAGTTCTTTGTAACCACGTCAAAACCGTTTCAGTTGAACTCTCCTCCAGGTTTTTGAAAATTATTTATTTTTTGTCATCGAATTCTTTTTTTTTTATATCGGCTGTATCTTGCGTGAGATGAACTGTGAACTCCCCATTTTTCTCTTCTCTCTCCTCCTTCTCAGCTCTCCTTTCTACATGCGTGTAATCCCTGCACCTCACTCTGGGCTGCCCCTGTTGCAATATAATTAAGAAAATAGTTGATGCTTGGCACTTCTGTACTCACCGTCACTTTATCTGATGTCTTACTCGCTCTCTGTTGTTCACCTCTCGGCCGGTCAACAGGCAGGTCACAACCTCCTCTTATTTCCCTTTCCCCCTATTTTTTAACGTCTCTCTTTTTCTCTCTCTCTCTACCTTTGTTAACGCCTCGCGCTGTTGCACGGCTGCGCCCTGGCCACAAGGTGGCTGTAGGAGACATAGTGAAGGTGACCAATGGCCAGCATCTTCCAGCTGACATGGTTATAGTGTCCTCCAGGTCAGAATCTGTCTCTCACAGTGCGTGTCTGTATGTCTGTGTGTGTGTTTGTGTTTGTGTGCCGTCACACATGTGCATTGGTGTCTGTCATTGTGTGTCCACTGTTACATTAATACATTCTCAACATTCTGTTCTGATGTGTGTTCCATGTAAACTTATCATAACCTTCAATGTTTTTCTGAAATTGGTAAACAGTTTAAATACAAACTTTATAGTTTAAATATTAGGAAATGATGTAAAGGAAGCAACTATTCCTAGTGCCAATCAATAATTAAACATTCAGTCATTCAGTCACTGAAATATTCAGATTCCACTTTGATTCCTCTCCACAGTGAGCCGCAGGCCATGTGTTACACTGAGACCTCGAACCTGGATGGAGAGACCAACCTGAAGATCAGACAGGTATCACATATCTCAGCTGGTCAGATTTCCCAGTGCATGGATACTACAGTATATCCTGTATAAACACTGTAAATATGTTTCCACCTCAATAACTGCGGTGGCTCACCTGTGCAAAGAAACTGCTAATCCACTTAAGTCCACAATTTAGGGTCAAGCTAAAAGTTTGTGTTAATTTAGAAAACATCTATCAATTATTACTACAAGTAGATGCGAGTGAATAAATGAATTAAAGATGTTAGAAAGCAGTGGTATCGAATTTCAGGACTCTGTTCTCTTGTTCCATTTCTGTGTCCTGCTTGTGTTAATGTTTGACCTTCCTTCTTTTTACCTAACGTGTGTCTCTGTAATGCGCTTTCTGATCATCCTATTGGGCAAAGGTGTCCCGTAATAAACTTCCCTTGATTTGACGTGTTGTGCCTGCATTGTTTGCAGGGTCTCACGCTCACAGCTGCCGCTCAGACCCTGGAGGACCTGGTGGCGTTGTCGGGTCGCTTGGAGTGTGAAGGACCCAACAGACACCTGTATGACTTCACTGGCACCCTGCGGCTGGAAAACCAGAAGTGAGACTCAGACATGCAGTTTTTACCTTTACTTTTCAGTATTTGAAAAATATCAAAATAATAAAAGACAGATGTGGACAAGAGGCGAGGACTCCTTACACATCATGCAGTTACAATGTTCAAATGAAGGGAGGCAGTGTGAGCCAGAAGAACCTGTTATGGTTTGGTAATAATCAACCTTTTTTTCCCCTCCTCAGTCCGGCCCCACTTGGCCCAGACCAGGTGCTGCTGCGTGGCGCCCAGCTCAGAAACACTCAATGGGTTGTGGGTATTGTTGTCTACACTGGTCACGATTCCAAACTGATGCAGGTAAACCCAATGTTAGTTAATTTTGTATAATTAGTGAAAATCCGGGCTTCAAAAGCAAGTGGATTGTTTGCTCGGGAGACTTTCACAAAACTTTCAGTATTTATTTCAGCTCCTCACTTGTTGTATTTCATTCATTCCCCAGAACTCCACCAAGGCGCCACTGAAGCGCTCTAATGTGGAGCGGGTGACCAACATGCAGATTCTGGTCCTGTTTGGTATCCTGCTGGTCATGGCTCTGGTCAGTTCTGTGGGCGCTGCCATCTGGAACAGAGAACACACCGAAGACGCCTGCTGGTACCTGTCCCGAGCTGGTGAGGACAAGGACGCAACCGCACCCCAAAGCACAGCCTGTAACTGTAATGAAGAATGTGGATTGATGCATAAATGAGGCGTGTATTAAATGAATGAATGAAAATGCGATTGTACAGGCGACATCTCCACCAACTTTGCATATAACCTGCTGACGTTCATCATCTTGTACAACAACCTGATCCCCATCAGCCTGCTGGTCACCCTGGAGGTGGTCAAGTTCACACAGGCCCTCTTTATTAACTGGGTACGAATCATCAATCTTTAATAGGCCACGCCATCAGATATATTAATTAGCAATTAAACATTCATAACAACATTGTGTGTTTTTTTCCGCCCCTCAGGACATGGAGATGTACTACGCCGAGACAGACACGCCGGCCATGGCTCGAACATCTAATCTTAATGAGGAACTGGGCCAGGTCAGTTCCCCCCCCAAAACGAGTTCCTAAAATACAAAAATACAGTCGTCATCATTTCATGTTCACGTGTGCCTTTTTTTCCAGGTGAAATATCTCTTCTCCGACAAGACAGGAACTCTGACCTGTAACGTCATGAACTTCAAGAAGTGTACCATAGCAGGAATTACATATGGGTCAGTCATCTCTTTTACTGAAGTACACTTTCCTCACTTAGCTCTCGTCATAAAGAAATTAGATTAAAAGGACTTTCCTCAATCCCTAATCGTTGATGATCTGTTGATCTATGTTTCACACTAACCCATAGTAATGAATGACCTGTTAATAATTCCGTTAATTAAACTCTCGCATGCCTGCACAAATGAACTAATCAACTCATCCTGAACTGATTCCTTTCGCATCACACCTCGTTTATCACTGCAGCCACTTTCCTGATCTTGACTGTGATCGTTCAATGGAGGACTTCAGGTGAGCGACCTCCGACCTAATCCTCCTCCTCCTGTAATATTCTTTTCTTCCCATCAGGCTCTGCGGGTTTACGTGCATGCTTTGGTTAGAGCATTGGGCAAATGTTTTTTTGGTTTTTATTTTATCCAGCGACGATGTTCTTATTCCTCCGGGGAAAAAGTTGTTTGTCTCTGCACAGTAGCCTCACTCGTTTTTTTCCCTGTCCAGCAGCAATCTGCCGTCCAGCACCATTAACTCAACAGAGTTTGATGACCCAGCTCTCATTCAAAACATTGAGAAGAACCACGTAGGTGGAGCTATTCACTCATTTCAATTTGAGCATGCCCAAAAATGATGTGCCGCTAAGAACTATGTCTGCTCTGTGTGTGTGTTCAGCCTACATCACCACAGATCTGCGAGTTCCTGACGATGATGGCGGTGTGTCACACGGTGGTCCCAGAGAGAGAAGGCGACCAGCTCATCTACCAGGCCTCCTCGCCCGATGAAGGAGCTCTGGTCAAAGGGGCCAAAGGCCTCGGCTTCGAGTTCACTGCGAGGACCCCGCATTCAGTCATCATCGACGCCGTGCGTGATTATTTACTGCGGTACATTCTGCTCTTGGTTACTACGGGAAAATAACATGTAGTTGTGAAATTTCAGAGAGGAAAAGAGATGACCTACGAGCTGCTGAACGTCCTGGAGTTTTCCAGGTAATATTCCCATAAATGTCACCCCTCTGTCGCCAAATAAATCTGTGATAAATGGCTGTCATGTGTTTCAAATTTAAACCCACCGTTTCCTTTGCAGTAACCGCAAACGCATGTCTGTGGTGGTCAGGACCCCCGACGGGAAGCTACGGCTGTACTGCAAAGGAGCTGTATGTTAATCTCATTATCATGTCGTCCGGATTTTTTTCCTCTTAGGGTCATTTTGTTTCAGTTTCTCAGTCAATTATTTTGTGCTTTTGCAGGATAATGTCATTTTTGAACGTCTGACTGAGGAGTCCCAGTACAAAGACCTAACTATTGCTCATCTGGAACAGTTTGCGACGGAAGGTATGAAGTAAAGACAGGGTGTGGCGGGGGGGGGTATGAATCTTATCTCATACGCGCCATAAACCAACGTTTTTAAGTTCCTTCTTACTTAATCTCAGTCTCTCAGTTTAAGCTTTTACAGTCAGCGTCTTAGCTCTCCAACAGAAAAAACACTGGACCCTTTGCTCCCACATAAAACTGTGATCTGTGATTTGTTACTGTTCCGAGACTGCACAGACTGACTGTCTTACTGTCCTCTGATCCACTCAGGCCTGAGGACGCTGTGTTTTGCTTACGTGGACCTGGAGGAAGGCGCCTACCAGGAGTGGCTGAAGGAATACAATCGGGTCAGCACCGTACTCAAGGACCGCGCTCAGAAACTCGAGGAGTGTTATGAGCTGCTGGAAAAGGTAAACAGACCATCTCTCTCTCTCTCTCTCACTCTCTCACTCTCTCTCTCCGTCTATGAGGGGATGTGATATGCTGTGCTCCCTGACCTTATGCGAGATGTCGTGCTTTCAAAAAGGCTTTGAACATAAAAAAAACTAAAAAAACACCATGAAATGATTGATTGAAGTTGTGCCTGTGATTGACGGGCAACATTTCTCTAGTGGATGGAGGATGTATGTTTTTAATTAAATGTCCCTCAGTAGCTAATATTAAACTGAATAGGACTATTGATGGGTTAATATGAAATCAAAACAGAGCTGGAAGAATACAATCCTTCTTTAGACACACTAACACGCACACACATACACACTTCATGTTTGCCAGCAGGTGGCAGAGCAGTTCCACTTTTTTTTGTTTTTACTATGGCAACCATGGTGTAACTTCATTATTCATAAAGTACTAATCTTATCATACACAATCTGAATTTTTATTTTCTTTTATCACAATATAAAAACAAATTCCGGTCTTTGGCAAAATGATTGGTCATAATGAAAGTTTTTCCCAATGATGTCTGATGTCTGAGCAGTAACACCGGTCCAGTGAAATACAGATTTAAACAGCGAGTTGTTCAGTAGAGAGTTGATTTTATACGTAGGAACACCAAGGATGTCGAGGGGAGAGGTGCGAAAAGTAAGTGAAGAGCTAAAAAAGGAGGAAGCGGGAGGAGGAGCAGGGGGAGCTCAGACTGGGAGACCACAAGGGCAATTACCTGCACCAGGCTGCCAAAAGCCCCATAAAACTGGAGTCAACAACACAGTAGTGTTAACTTGTGTGTCTGCGAGGGTCTGTGTGTGCTTGGGAGTATCTAATGAGGGTACATGTGCATTTCAATGCTGAGCAAATTAAAGCGGGGCGGGGGGGGGGGCGTAATGGGTTACATCTTGGCAGGAAGACACAGAGTTGGTACAGCGGTCCAAATTGACCAGCTGAACTGACCTCATCTGCATCCTTCTCATCCTCAAATTGGATATGGATGATGTTGTGTGCAGAGAAAGAGCCCTCACACGCACACTGGCTGAATTTGTGGCCTTGATATGATTTATATATTTTTTTTTTTCTACTTTCCTCCTCTGTGCCACATTTTGTTCTCGCTCTCTATTTGAATCTCTGTCACGCTCTTCTCCTCCACCTTTAGAACCTAATGCTGTTGGGCGCCACGGCCATAGAGGACCGTCTCCAGGCTGGCGTGCCTGAGACCATCGCCACTCTGATGAGGGCTGACATCAAGATCTGGGTCCTCACGGGAGACAAGCAGGAGACCGCCATCAACATAGGTGAGGGGGAAAATGTGTGTGTGTATATATATATATATATATATATAAAAAGAATTGCACTTTGGAGAAGCTTTAGATCTCCGGCACAGTTATGAATGTGAATCCAGGGATGTTGTGGAAGCTGCAGCCTGACGTGCAGAAGCTTAGCAAACTGTATGTGTTGGATAATTCAGTTATAACTAGATGAATGGTGGGTATTATGTGGGCAGGGAAATGTCAGACATGTCCCTAATCTCTAAGGGAAATGTGCCAGTGGCCGGCGGTCCTGTGTTAGAGGGGACATTTGATTTCCCCTTGGCATGCATGGTCACGGAGGAAGTTGGTGGCAGCTGGAAAACAAAATCAACAATAAATGTTGAGAATGAGTTATCTTCTTTTTCTTCCGCGTGTGCGTTAATTCCACCACTTTTTCACCTTTGTCTTGGTATGAGGCCAATCTAAACCCCCCCCTTCCGCTGTCTGCCTCTGTTCCTCAGGTTACTCCTGTCGTCTGGTGACACATGGCATGTCCCTCGTCATAGTCAACGAGGACTCTCTGGACGTGAGTAGACCCTCACGTCTGTCCACACTTTGTACAGCATTGGGTTTTTTTTTCCCTTTCCCGTATGGGTTCACGTGTTTACAGTCTCAGTGGGGGGAGGAGGGGTCTTTGGAGGGTTACCGTGGGAACTAGGGTGTGGTCGCCCCGGCAGATTGATGGGTGGGGCTCATTGTGTGCTTACATCTGCAGGTAATTAAAGTCTCTGGTGTCCCTCTGGAGAAAGGGATGAAAAGAGACAAGCTCTGAACTGTCACTTCGCCCCCCCCTCCCTCTGTCTCTTTCACATACATCCACATACAGTACCTGACTGTCCCGCAGTATAGTCACAGCGTCTTGGTCTAACCCATGCCCAGCTGAAATCGAGCAGAGTGTATGTGTTCAAATCAGATATGTTTTCATGAGTGACCTTACCTTAAAGGTTTGATTGCTGTCATGTGTCTCACATATTTTCCCAGACTCTGATATGTATGCTCACACTCATGAAAACATGTATACACACACACACACACACACACACACACACACAATCACAGTGTCTTCACTTTTACAGTGTTTGTTTATGCGTTAGACGGGGGAGATTACTGCTCATAAACTTGAAGCGTAGCCTCTCCGTGTGTATGCGTGTTTGTTTATGGGTTTGTGTGTGTATTTGTGTGTGTGTGTGTGTGCGTGCATGTTTGTGGGCCCAAGGTGTGCGTTAAACCCTGATGTAGAGACACCAATGTTTACATTGGTAATTTCCCAGCTTCATGTAGGTCATGGTACAGATGGTGGCTGTTTTGGGCCATTAGTTTGTCGAGTGTCTGTTATGAGACGTAATCGTGATCAACGCGACATTAGACCCCTGTGTCGTTAACGCTGCATCTAGTTTGAAACATGTGCAAAAGGATTTTAATGGTCCTGATTTTTTCACTGCACAACTTTGCACCAATGATCACCGTTCTTTCTTGTGTCATGCCAACCTTCAGTAAAAGACAGCGCTTTGAAATGTCACCCATTTACATGTTTAAAAGTGGCATCTGGAAGCTCCCAGACTTGCTGGTCAAAAGCCAGACAGCATGCGAGCCCACTTAGATGAGACGAGTAAATTGAGTAGGACAGGGTGAGGTTAATAAGGGTACTGAGAATTGCCTATGTAATGAGCACAAGTGGGCGAAACCCAATACAGTTTGCACTGTAAGTGGATCATTCTAAATTCGGTTTAAAAGATTTTATTAGCGGTCTGTCGAGTATATTTGATCACATGCCGTATAGTTGAAGAAAATAGTTCAAAGTCTGACCGCTGTCTGGTCTATATGGTCGGGGTGGGAGGATACGTTTTTTTTGGCTGAAACGGGAGATTAAAATAAAAAAAAGTTGTTTATAGTTTATACAGTCAAAATGATTGTCTATAAGCCCTAATTGCATTTCGAGGGTTAACGTTATGGCGCAGACAGGGGTATGGTCACATCAGACAAGAGAAGAAAATCTCATCACTGTCGGAAAAAGTCGCATAAAAGCCAAATTGACTTAACCCTCACCGTGAATGGAATTATCCTTCAGATGAGTCATTTGGTCGAGTATGGATTTTAGTTTTCATCTGGAAATTCTGGCTTCAGTCCACTGTTATGGCAACTGTCCGCCCTGCTGATGTGTCCTTGAGCAAGTCTTAAAGTGTCCACCTGCTCCAGGGGATTGTTATCCTGCTGCTGATATTTTGGAGAGAAGGCCGAGCACAAATTCCCCATTCAGGAATGAAGAAAGCATGAACTTGTTTTGTTTTTCGTCGGCGACAGCGGGACAGCTGGTTAACATGAAATACGGGTCACGAGTGTAATATTTCATGTGCCATGTGCATGATCCACTGCAACGCTCCGATGCCAAAGACTTTCAAGCGGTTGTCAATGCAATCTGGCAAACACGGGACAAAATAAACAAGGCGACAAACCCATGCCACAAAATCCTGTTAAGAAAGGGGGAGAACAGACACCCTACAAATAAGCAGATATCTGATATCCTGACCTCCATAAAGTTCATATTAATAACACACCACCAATGTAGGTTTACATTTCGACATATGGAGTAGAAACATTCCCTCTCACATGGTGTTCCAGTCACGCCTGTCAATCTGGACAACTTCAGAGAGGCCCGGTTGTGTTAGCGGTGGTCCGTGCGGATGAAAGTGACGCCCTCTTCAACACTTATCTCGCACTTAAAATAACTTGTGCCACCTCAACGTCTTTCCTCCTGTGTCTAAGTGTAACCTTTTTACGTGAGAATCAAAGTCAACCATTTTTTTAAAATATATTTACCACATATATCTCGTCCTGTTCGAGGGGGAAGATTGTAACCCCCGCCCCATCCTTTTTCCCAGACCGAGCGCATTCCCCGCTCCATGCTTCCTTCACACCCCTACCTCCACATCTGTCAGCACCCTCTCCGTGCACAGGAAGCAGCTACACGGCATCTCTGGTGTGTGACAGGGAAATGTGTGTGTGTGTGTTAGAGGGGGAGCAGGAACAACAACACGGTGTTTTTTCTTTTGTGGAAGTGCAGAAGTGTGTTTGTGAATCAAGCAGGGCCGAGTGTTTATTGCACTTCATGTACGAGATTGACAATCTGGAGAGAGAAGGAAAGGGAGGACAAAAAAAAAAGACAGGGGAAATTGGGCTGAGCCATGTGGGGGAGGGGGAGGGGGGGTGAGTGCGGTAATGCGATCTCCTTTTGGTGCTCCTCTGCATCAAAACAAACCCCATGAGCAATGCCTCCTGGGTAAACGGTTTGTGAGCACTGAAGCTGTGACAAGGGCCACCTGTCGCTCGCACAGCACATGCCACACACAGACTGACGCGGCATCTTTTTTGCCCTGTCTCCCTCTGTTCGGTCAACGGCGCAGCATAAGATCACACGCACGCACCGTTTACCCAAGATGCCGCGCTGCACTCTATCGCCCCTGGTCGGGTTGATAGTTCGGAATATACATTACATCTAACTTTCCCACAATCCCCCTCTCCCTGTCACGCATTACAACTCTTGAACAAACAACATCACTCTTCTGCTCATTAATCATCTTTAATGCGCACACACAGTCACACACTTGCACATGTACATACGCACAAATATTATTAGAACTCGCATGTACCATTGTTCTGGCATTTAAAATTTACAATGGTTTTTTTATACACTGGGCCTCCCAGTGTTAAAGACCACATGTGTGTCTGTGTGTTTTTTCTGTCAGCAGTGTGTGTGTGTGTGTGTTTCTGGCTCAGGCAGCAGAGGATGTGGGTGTTTGCACAGATGCACAGTCTGATAATTAAATGGTATATTAAATCTCACTGGTGACACAATCTGCGCCTCCGATATAAGCTTGTATTTCTCCCCCTTCTTTTCACTCCGCAGCTCCCTCTCTCTCTCTCTCTCTCTCTCCCTCCCTCCCTCCCTCCCTCCCTGCCTGCCTCCTTCTCCCTCAGCCTTGTTCACACTGATCGTCCGTTGTTCTTCCTTTCTTTGAACCAATTTTTTCCCCATTTATCTTACTTAGTCCTCTTTTGTGTATTTTATACCTGCGCTTATGTACATTTGTCATAATGGCCCCGGCGGGCTCTTTGAACGGAGCGGGCGACCTGGAACAGTTCATCGTTTGGCTTTTTCCGTCCTCTCTGTGTTCATTCACATATATTTAGACATGCACAGGATAGAGGGAGAGAAAGAGATGTGTTTTGTTTGTTCCCATGCATTTCGTGGTAAAGTGTGGTAATCAGAGAGGGTGACCTGCGATATCTCAAACTGCGACCATGCCCTGCCCATGGTGTGATCCAAATATAAACCTGATAAAATTCCATGTAGAAGGGCCTGTGAGTGTGTGTGTGTGTGAGTTAATGTTACCGCCCTCTTCGAGCTCAGATGCACATGAAAAATAAACATTTAGTTTGGAACTTCAAAAATGCTCGCTTATGAGATCTGTCATAGCGAAACCGGCGCAATCAAAGAATTCCGCTTCTTTCTTTTTTCCCGTCTCCTGCCTCCAAGGCCTCCAAAAATAGCAGGTAATTCAGCGTGAGAAAGAAGGAAAGTACATAGTAAAGCATTTTCCTGTGGGTCCTCGTGTTTGTTCTCTTTTGAAAGTGTTAACAGATCGTAGTGGACCCAGCTGGTTCTTTTCATGTTCAGACAGGACCTGCTGTATTTAGTGCATGGCCCACTGTGAACCAGTGTTTGTACCTTGGTTACCTTTTTAATCTGCTATAGCTCCCTGCAGACTTAGCCTGGTTATTATCCCTGGTTATCTTAGCCGCCACTAAAGCTTTGAGCGGACCTGCTGTGACAAGTCACTGTGACGTATCGATGCGAAGCTGGTGAATGTTTGCATGGGTTGACCCATGTGTGTGAGCCTCTCTTTGTGTGCCCCTGCGCCCCAGATGATATTATACACAATATAATCATCATTTTATTCCTCTTTAATACATCATAATTCTAGCTGTGCAAATAACAGAAGTTGTGCAAGTCTCCAAGCAGCATCAACGCCCTTCAGCACACATTTGTGTTAAGCACCGTGTTTTTGGATCCTCATCGTTCACCTATGTGCTGTTTACTTTGCGTAACGCCGCTGAGGCTTTTTGTGTCACTTTCTGTGAAAGGGTGAGGACAAGCAGGGGGAACAGGAAAAAGAGAGTGTGTCAAACTCTCATCTCTCACACTTGCACAGTGGGTTCACACACACACGCACACACACATGCATGCATGCATACATGTGTTTTACTCCTCTCTAAAAACATGTGCACTTCACACAAATATATATACACACACACACACACACACACACACAGCCCCTTTGTGTTTCAGACCTCTTGACAACCTGTAATCTCCTTTAATCCTTTCATTATGTTTTTGTTTTCCTTTCGCCTGTTTGGGGAAAAAAGGTGAATGCAAACAGGAATTCCGGCATACAAAGGAAAACACACAGCCTCAGGCTGAGAAAACAAGAGCAGGGATTTTTTTTTCGGCGGGGGGCGGGGGGGCATGTGCGCATCGATATTTGGCGCAAAAAAGAGAGGCCGCGGGGTCGATGTTTGACAGAAGGTCACTCAGGCCTCAGGAGAGACACTATGTAAATTCTTAATGGCACCGTTATTTCTCATGTGTGTGCACTTTTGTGTCTGGAGCTTAGTCCTCTGTCGCTGATTGCTCTGTTATTATTGTCCATGTTTCCATAAGCAGTTCCTGTTATGGGAATTTTGCGTCATTCCTTGTTTATTATGGCTATAAGCTGAATTCCACATGTTAAACTAACAAAACTGTCCCTAGATAGAGAGAGAGTGAGTTGTTTGTGACATTGCTGTGTAATACTAAATGGGTGAAATCATTCTTGTTCCATCCGTTTAACTTTGGAGTTATTTTAATAGGCATGAATAAAATTAGTTCTTAATTCGCCTTGATTTAGCTGTCACCGTTGTGACATGCTGCAATGAAAATTTATACCGTGTCTGATTGGTTAACAAACAACACGGCGATGTCACTTATCTTCCGACAGATGGATCAAAACGGCGAGGTTGACCAAAACCTTTATCCACACATCTTGACATAAATATTGTTATTCGATGATGTTTATGCGCTGTAACATTGGGATCTCATGGAAATCATGATTGAAATCGGTGGTTAAAAAAAAAAAAGGCCTTTGTGTGTGTGTGCGTGTGTGTCTGACTGGTAGCTTGTAGCGTGCCTGCTCCTCCACATGGAATTCATTACAGCTCCATGGGACGTTTATTTTCTCTATTAATCCCCGTTCCTCCATTATCAAGAGCTCCATCAAAACTGCCACAAACTTCTGCACTGCAGGCGGGCACACACACACACACACTCACATACACACACACACACACACCGCACACGATTGCACTTTGCTGTTATAAATATGGATTTGCCATGACTTTAGTCCACCTCGTTTATCTTTTTCACCATTCCCCGCTGTCGTCCTCCCTCTCCTGCAATTTTTAGTTTTCTGTGGCAGTTGTTCCTGTTCCGAGATTATGTTGCATGGTCGAATGCACCTTCACCGTCGTGTGCTGCATCGGCGTGTTGCTATGAAAGTCGAGAACAACTGTGAACTTTATATTTGCGCTCCTAATTGTTTAATGCACACGGAAGCACATTCCTTTCCGACCGATGAAAGCGGCCTGCGCAGGCAGGAGCATATGTCTTCTATCTATCCCTGGTGGTTTTGACCTTTCAACGAATTGGTCTGTGTGTTGTATTTTTCACCGCTGTGGAGGCCAAATGATCCCCCCAAAACAAAGAAAAAAATAATAAAATGTGGTGAAAAGGGACGCTGCCAGACTGCATTAGAAAAAGAGTCACTTTCAGGGTGAGACGTAGTGGTCAATCTTACTTGGAAAAATACGTGGACTTCTCTCCCGTCATCAATGTGTTGTCTCATTGTAGGCGACCCGCGCGACGCTGACAACTCACTGCTCGTCGCTGGGTGACTCTCTGAGGAAGGAGAACGAGCTGGCGCTGATCATCGATGGTCAGACACTGAAATACGCCCTGTCCTTCGAGCTCCGCCAGGCCTTCCTCGACTTGGCGTTGTCTTGCAAGGCTGTCATCTGCTGCCGGTAAGAAGCGCTCATTCTTTATGCATAAAAACACATTTTTATGGATTTATGAAACGGTTTCTGCCCAGGCCCCGTCAGTGGATATTGCTTCTCTTCCAAAGGTCGCAGGTGGAGTGGGAGTTGCATTTGGTACTTAGATTTTTTTCCGGTGACACAGAGTGTGGAAAACAGCAATGTTTTCTAAATCGGCACTCAGTGCCTGAAAAAAGAGCGTGAAGATTAAACATCCAAAAGGAAACATTCACAAAGTTTATGTCTTGCCACCAGGAGTGAAGGGAAACAAATCGGTGCACAAAAAGTCTGGAATTTCAATCTGTATCAGAAACACAGCATCATTGTGCTGTTGTGGGAAACCCCCTGTTTCCAAATAAAAAGGAGAGGTTGTCCGCCAACTGAAATCCCAAAGCTCCTAAAATATATATTTGTTCACCTAAAAGACTTTCTTTAGTAAACCTTTGTTTGTTTTCTGCTTTGTGTGCTGCACCTGTACCAAACCGGGCTTAGTTTTGCACGCCACGCACCTCTTCGTACAAAAAGACATAAATATACCTGCACACTATCTCATTACCAGGACTTCTTTCATTACAGTGTGGGCATGGCTGTGGTTTGGTAAAGATAAGGGTGTAAAGACACGTTGAACAACTATGTATGAAAAGAATGTCATTAAATGCCAAAAACCTACAGTATGTAGAAGCCAATATTAGGTGTTGGCAGGAGAGGGGAGGTGCGAGTCAGATTTATTGGGTTCATTTACCTAAACTGCTCCTTTTTAGCCAATCAGCGACGGGA
The DNA here is from genome assembly GCA_016785305.1 of Colistium nudipinnis. NCBI lineage: Eukaryota > Metazoa > Chordata > Actinopteri > Pleuronectiformes > Rhombosoleidae > Colistium > Colistium nudipinnis. Next base: position 1,030,372 of record JAFBJU010000683.1, on the reverse strand, counting down.
AGCAGCGATTTAAGAAAAAATGCTCCAAAATCATAAAGAGAAGGATCCACTAAATCCAACCACAGACCGATCATTCTCACTTCGTTGTGCACGCGATGGAGAGAAAGTGTGTGTGCGTGTGCGTGTGTGTGTGTGTGTGTGTGTGTGTGTGTGTGTGTGTGTGTGCGCGCCCACACAGGCGTGAACACCTGCATGTTCATTTGTTAGTAAAAGTTGTCTGGTGCCCACGGTCAGCGAACGAATGAGGATGATAAAAAGTTGTGCCGCTGCACAGCAGGAGGCGTGTAATACACGCTGGTGCATGGAAATGTCAAAGACATGACTCACTCACTGCATGTAGCCCAGGAATGGGTACCAGTGTACACACACACACACTTGCACACCTACACGCACACACACACACACACAAAAGCGAGTGGAAACTCTTTTATTAAACATCACAGCTGGTGCTGAGTAGAACATGACCAAAAAAGGGAACATGCAGTAAACATCCTATGAACAGAGTGCACTTTGTATCAATGGACATGTATAATGTGTGTGTGTGTGTGTGTGTGTGTGTGTGTGTGTGACTGTGCGCGTGTGTGTGTGTGTATACGCTGCCAGGAGGGAAGTAATTGACTCTCTGGCATATCCAGCCCATATCCGGGCTCAGGTCTCGTAGGCCTTGCAAACAGCCCCAAGCCTCTTTTCTTCTCTTTCCCTCTATCCTTCACTACATCCCTCCCTCTGTTCACCCCTGCGTTTTACCTTTTGAGCCAGATTTTAAAAGCTTGTAATGCACTGAAAGATCAATAGTTGTTTCCGGATTTGAATAAAAAAATCCGAAAATGTGCTTAAGGGAATACTTCCGGTACATTAGTGTAAAGGAGCAGGGTGATGTGGGCTTCTGATAAAAAAAAAATTTAAAATAAAAGCCTGTATTATTTATTAAGTTAGTTCATGAAATGTGTCCATCTGGCTACATTTATCAAAACTTCTCCCCTGTCTGCGCCTCCGCTCACTGGACTAGTAACTGCAATCTGCATTTTTTTTGCAAACGGCTGAAGGTTTCAGCACTTTATCCCAAACTTTACCAATTTGGATTTGGATTTGGCCAGTTAAGATTATATTTTATTTGGGCAGTTTGTACTTGTACAGATGCTTGAGTTGAGACACGTTGTTTTCGAAATAAAAAGCGCAATTTCTCTATCGATAATCAGAAAGGAATTAGAAAAAAATATTAACTCTGATATAAATCAATATCTTTCAGTGCTTCTCGGGTCCAAGCAGTGTCGCACTTCGACTAGAAAGACTCTGAGCACTTCAAATCGCAACATTTTGTGACGTCACATGATAATGAAGTGCAGTTTAAAATAAATGGGGAGTTATGCTTGGGGTCTTGACAACTGCTGCTCATCCAAAAAACTCAACTTTGCAAACGCTAAAGTCTGCATGGATGTGTGTGTGTGTGTGTGTGTGTGTGTGTCCGTGTTCACGCACATGTCTCTGGGACCCGAGTGCACTTGTACGCATGGGTTCCTGACTTCACTGTGCGCTTGTTTACCCGAGGACTTTGCGGCTGCTTATTTTCTGCTCAGCTCCACCGTGAAGAGCACCGGGAGCCTTTCATCTCGCCCAGACACTGTTAGCAGTGTTTAGAGGAAAGGTAGAGCGAGAAAGGGGGAGAGAGAGAGATAAAGGGAGATTTGTGGTCGGAGGCCAAGAGACGCGCAGGCAGACGCACTCGTGCGCGCGCACACACACTTCAGACGCAGAAACAGGAAAAACAAAGCGCAGAGGTTGATCCCATCCTTCAGCAAATGACTTCAGAGGCCAAGTCTCTGAGGTTTTCCCCTGGAAATATCCTGCGGTGTGTGCGGGTGGATGGTGTGTGCGTGCGTGTCTGTGTGTGTGTGTGTGTGTGTGTGTGTGTGTGTTTTTGGCATGTGTGGGTTTTTTTTTTTTTGCACACGCCAATGTATGAATGTTAAGCAGACCACCCAGCTCTGTGAGTTCAGCTTGACCGGTACATGATCTTAGTTACATATTCATAGGAAATAGACCGTCTTTATGACCTGTGAGCTCCAGCTGTGTGTGTGTGTGTGTATGTGCCTGTGTGTTTGTACCTTACAGAGGACCCTTTGGTCATTCCTCACTTTATCATCAACTTCTTGGGGTTGTTTGAGGGGTTAAGGCTTGGTGTTTTTATTATGGCTGCAATGAGGTTTAAGTTAGTCTAAGGTTTGGGGTTGGTAATCAGCTGTAATGGATAAGGTTGCGGGAAGAGTTCAGGGTGTATGTCGATGAGTATCTTCACTAAGAAAGAAGCAGTGCATTCGTGTGTGTGATGGGGTACAGCTGCTCCTGATTTGATTTTTTTAATATCCTCATCAAAGCAACTTATTGTATCCTGTTTGCATGTGATGGCTCCTGTGGCTGCGCATAATTTAATTCTGTAATATCATTATCAGGAAGTTGGAAAACATGGTGGACGCTCAGTGCTGGACCTAAGACACACACACACACACACACTAACACACACACAGAAGCCATCATTGTGAGCGCCACCCCTCCTCTTTGTAGCAACTGTTTGAAGTATTGGCCACACTTTAAGTGGATAGTCAAGCATTGATTCTCAAATTACCATCACCTTATGCTGCACATCACTGAAACTCAGGCAATAACTATCACCAGGGAAGTATAATGTAATATAAATATTTAATATCTGGATATAGACTAATGTATAAAAATGTTTGTGGAACATTTGTTTACCATCTACCTTCTGCCACTCTTAAAGTTACGGTATCTCATTTTCAAATAAAGAACTGGAGCACATTTAAAATCAAGTACCTAATGTAAAGCACAAACATAATATATTATAAATGTGCCACTAATTGTCTCTCATGGACATAGGCTGCTACAGATTTCCTGCACTATAAAAAAAAATATATAACTTGCTTTGTTGCGCAACTATAGTCCCAGTTCCAGTATCGGTTTTCCCTCGTGTCTCCTCCTTTGTAGATGTGCAGGATTTGTTTTCGCTCTACAGGTTGTGGGTTGTAAGCGAAGACTCACTTAAGCCTTGAGCACGTGATTGACAGTGAACTGGCAATGGCAACGCCTCCTCATAAAAAGCGTGTTTTGAAAAGGGAGACGAGGAGGACAAATTTAATCTAAATCCGGTGGTCAAGAATGCAGCATTTAGGAATGTAAACACTGTGTGGGGTTGGATATTTCCTCACATAAAACCACTACCTGTTAAATATGATTTAATCGGCTGACATCTGAAGGGAGGCGGGGACTTATTGGACGTTATCCACTCTCGCGTTCAGATTTACGGGCAATTAGGCAACAAGGCAACAGCTCTGCCCGCTGTACTACCTTGCTGCCCTTGAAGCTGAATAATCACCGATACAAATAAAAAGCTGCTATTCAAATGCCCATGAAAAGCGGGATTGTATAAATTTTGGCAAAAAAAAACACATTTTTATGTAACTTCTGCGCAAAATCGCAATATGATTGAATCAAAGGCTCCAGGAAACCTGCGAAATACTCGGCGGTTACTGTTTCCAAGGTAAAAAATACATTTCAGCGTTGAACTTTTGTGTCGTCAAGGACGAAATGTTTTTTTCAAAATTTCCTTGAAACTGGGCATACTTTCTCTGCCAGCACACACCAAACAAGATCTATAAAAAAGTTATTTCAATGTCGGGGGAAAAAAAACAAAGGACTGGTGAGGGGGAAAAAAAACATATACATTTTTTTTATTTTTTTTTTGAAAAACACATGGTAAAGCATGCGATGAAGGATGCAACACATGACTCCATAAAAAAACAATATCCACAGTACTTGAGCGGTTTCCAAGGTAAAAAATACATTTCAGCGTTGAACTTTTGTGTCGTCAAGGACGAAATGTTTTTTTCAAAATTTCCTTGAAACTGGGCATACTTTCTCTGCCAGCACACACCAAACAAGATCTATAAAAAAGTTCTTCAATGTCGGGGGAAAAAAAACAAAGGACTGGTGAGGGGGAAAAAAAACATATACATTTTTTTTTTTTTTTTTGCGATGAAGGATGCAACACATGACTCCATAAAAAAACAATATCCACAGTACTTGAGCGAGCAGCTCGCCGCGGACTCTCCGTGGCCCTGAGGGGACGCGACTGTAATGGAGCCTCCCTGGGTCCTCCATTGTTGGCGGAGACACAGAACCGGTTATAGAGAGAGGATCAGTGAGGATCAGGTCAAGAGGGTGGAGTACCACTGGAAGCTCCCCACACACACACACACTGAGCCACAGTCAGATGTAGGCAGGCCCGCACACACACATACACACACATCAAACATGGGATACACAGTCTCACTCACAGAACAGTGAATCATTGTTTCCTAATACCAGGTGAAGAGCAGCCTGTCATCCATCGCTCTCCATTTCTCCCCCTTCAAGTGTTTTTTTATGCTTAGGTTACCACACCTATTTTCCGTCTATTTTGGTTTTTTATCACTTTATTTCAATTGTCTTCCTTTTTTCCTGACGAAGTCAAGATGCACCAACCATCCCCTGCTGTCTCCTCTTCTTTCACTTCTTTCCCCAGAGTGTCTCCACTGCAGAAGTCGGAGATTGTGGACATGGTGAAGAAGCACGTGAAAGCCATCACGCTGGCGATAGGCGACGGCGCCAACGACGTGGGCATGATACAGACGGCTCACGTCGGCGTGGGCATCAGCGGCAACGAGGGCATGCAGGCCACCAACTCCTCCGACTACTCCATAGCACAGGTGGTTGGGCGCGAGACACGGAGACGGTCAACCATATAACAGACATGTCAGAGACTTTGTGACGAGGCAGATAATAGATGCGTGTTTGGTTGCCCACCGTGCTGAAGGCGAGACACCGAATCCTGCTCACGGTTCGGGTTGATCCTGATCTTTAACCTTCTGACGACATAAAGGAGAGTTTATTTACCGGGGTCACTCAAGTATCATGTTGTCAACACAAACACACAAGTTTTAACACGTTTTTAGAATCTTCGACAAAAAGCCCTCATGCAAATATGTACAAGAAGTCGACTTTATTCACCGTTGTTTTTTCAGGAGCAATTTAATTTTAAAAAAAAGTATTTGTTTATTTAATACCAAGTCCTGATTACTAACATTTTAGTTTCGTTTTAGTTAACTGTAGCAGGAGAGTTAAAAAAGTATTCTACAAAATGCTATGAGCTTAACTCAAGAAAAAATGATTGGCAGATTTACTGATAACTCAAATGGGACCTGGGAAAAAAATTGCCAAAGATTTCGCAGTGGTCTGCAGGAGTCCTGTCTCTCACACAGATGTATTCTGTCACTTTCACTGTTGGAGTTGCTTATCACTTCACCCCTGGGCATCTCACACAACTTAGCTTAATCAGAGAGCATCCTCTGACCCCGACTCTCTGCTCTCCCAGTAATATCCTTGACATCATTTCTGTCCCATTTGCGTTTGTAAGTAATATGTTGAATCTTTATCTCTTGCAAGATTTCTAACTCTTTTCTCTCGCCGTCTCTGATTGGTAGTTCTGCTACCTTGAGAAGCTGCTATTGGTCCACGGGGCATGGAGCTACAATCGCATCACCAAGTGCATCCTATACTGTTTCTATAAAAATGTGGTCCTGTACATTATAGAGGTAAGAGCTTTGCCAACACACTTTCTCTGTTTCACACACACACACACACACACACATGCTTACACACATTTACATTAACAGAGATGTTTTGCAGCTGTTTGTCGACATGGCTGACAGTGATGGACGAGGTGCCCTTCTGGTGTCTGCTTTCTGTCTCTTTTTTCTCACACACACACACACACACACACACACACACAAAATGTGTGATTTAGATCAGCTGTGATGAGACCTTGGCTCCAAGGGTTGACCTGTGTGTGCGTGTGTTTGTGTGCGTGCGTGTGTGTCTGGTGAAGGGGCACACCACACAGCCTGTTATGAGGGGTATTTGTCAGCTGTGCCTCACCCCCCTCACCCTCTGTCTGACATTAAGGAAGCCAGCAGGTGCGGGTCCTCATGGGAGTGGCAGCGTGTAGACTACTGTCCCACTCACACCATCACAGTGGTTTGTGTGTGTTTGTGTGTGTGTGTGTGTTTACATATGCGTTTCTATGATTATCTCACGTGATCAGCTCCCTGCAGAGCACTATAGGCCAAAGGTTAGAGACTCTGTCCACTTAGTGGAGACAGAATAAGGGGGATGAGTGTGCGTGCATGTGCGTGTGTTCGAGTGTGTGAGTGTGCTGTAAGTGTGAGAGTGTTTTTTGTGTATCTGACCTCACCCCTAGGCTGGTTGCTCCACTGTAGGCCCAAGGAATGCCACAACTCCCACCAGTGGCCCCCAAACATTTTCTTTATCTGCCCTCAGATCAGCCTGTCTGCTCCTAGTGTGTGTGTGTATGCGTGTGTGCGCGCGTGTGGGTGAGTGTGTGAATAAGGCGTTAATGAAGGTTTCTCCTTGGCCAGAGTCACGTTCAGGCATTGTGTTTCGGTAATTTAACTTCTATAAAGTCAGACAGCGGTTTCAGAGCCAGCCACAAGCTGCGTGAGGAATGCTTTTAAAACTTCAGACTCGATGGCCTAATGGAGCTCCAGGAAGTGCAACTACTATACAGGCATATTTAATATGGTAAAGAATCGATATAATCATGGCGCACTGCAACGACTATTTAAAAACAAACGGTACACGGTACCTTCATCCCTTTTTTGCCTCTTACAACCCCTGTAGCCGCTGCTGCTCTCTGAGGCAGATGTGATGTTTGCTTCTTTTGTTAAACATTCAATCAATTTCTTTTTCACCGCCGTCGTTCAAAGAAAAAAATTCTGAAGCTTTAGCGTCTTCTTTCTTCAAAGTCAGAGGTGGCTGAGACCTCCCGTCGGGTTGCAGAATCTTATCTGAAGACGAGGCACAGTGATTGCAGCAGACTGGGAAGACCGTGCGTGGTTCTTCACATTGCAATGGTCGAAGCCTCTGAGTTCTGTATATATGAGTATTGTATAAATGGGCCTGTCTCTCCACACTGTTTCCACTATCAGTGCCTCCCTAAGGCAGATTTACCCTCTACCATTGTTCCCCTCATCCCCTCTCATCCCTCTCTTTGTGTTCCAGCTCTGGTTTGCCTTTGTGAACGGCTTCTCTGGGCAGATACTTTTCGAGCGCTGGTGTATAGGACTCTACAATGTGGTGAGTTTTCCATTCTTACCCCCCCCCCACTCCTGCTTCACATAGGTGATGATAATTGCCCCCTCTTGCCTTCCACCTATCTCTCAATCAACCTCACGCCACTCTGTCTTGTTATCAGCGGCTCTCTCCACATGCCGCAGACATTTCCATCCATGCGTTTGTGTTTGTGTGTGTGCGAGAGTGTGTTTTGATGGCTGCTGTCTCTACGCACTCCTGCGTCTGAGTGCAGATGCCTTCAGGCTCCCCGTTTTTTCCCAACCTAATGGAATTCCTTTTTAAATCCTCTCAGTGCCTAGTATGTGAACATTTCCCAGCTAGTCAGAGCATGCGTGTGTACATGTATACACACTGCGCTGTCATCATGTGCATTAACGGCTGTGTTTGTGTGATCCAGATATTTACTGCGCTGCCTCCGTTCACTTTGGGAATATTCGACCGGCCGTGCAGCCAGCAGAACATGCTCCGATTCCCGCAGCTCTACCGCATCACCCAGAACGCTGAAGGCTTCAACACCAGGGTACGGACGAACACATTTGAAGTCTGAATTGACCCACAGACGCGCACAACCAACCACGCGCTGCATCATAAAGTTAAATCTGTCATTTTTGCCCTCTGCATTCAACCCACCGCGCCTCGCGGCTCGTGTGTGCGGCTGATGAGTGATGCCCGCTTGTTTGTTTGGGACGCCAGCGGGTAAACAAGTGGCATGGAGACGAGGACGTTTCCATGGCAACCTCTAATGAGATTCATCGGGCCAGAATAAGGATGTCTTTCATTTTAGAGGCAGCGCCAGCAACCCAACTTCGAGTGTGTGTGCACTGTACAGTACAGGAGGGCACTTTCGATGCCAAGAACACACTGAAAGGTGTGTGTCACTTGTTTTTGTGTGTTGGAGCATTAATGTGTTCTGACCTGTTCTCTATTTGCTCCCCCCTCCTCTCTCTCTCTCTCTGTCTTCCAGGTGTTTTGGGGACACTGTATCAACGCACTGATTCATTCAATTATCCTCTTTTGGTTTCCGCTCAAAATGTTGGAGCATGGTAAGTGACCTGTCCGAGTAGTAGTGGCCATATATATGGATGGTAAAACGTTGTCATGAGACCCCTTTGTGTGTGTGTGTGTGTGTGTATGTTTACCCCACAGACTCCCCCTTCATGAACGGTCAGGGAAATGACTACCTGTTTGTCGGAAATATGGTCTACACAGTGAGTATTCGTTTTTGCGTTACATATTTGTTCCTGTGTGGCTGTTGGCGCGCAGATGTGCTAATATTGTTGCGTCTGAACTGTAATTGTGTACACACGAGCACTGCCCAGCTTCCTTGGGGCCATTATGAGTCTCCATTCAATCTATTCTCGTCTAGCCAGTCTGTCTCCTCTCCTCGTCATCCATCTCTTCTCTCCGCTTCACTTCTCCATCTCACAGTTTTGCTATCAGTTTCCTCCCTGAAGTCTCATGTCAATGTCAGCGGTGTTTATTTGTTGGGTTGTGTGTGTGTGTGTGTGTGTGTGTGTAGACTACCAGTGGCTGTGAGGCTCCTGAGTATGTTGGCAGACATTGCTGAGTTTACTACATAACATTAATGTTTATTACCTCCACAGTCGCCAGTGAACTAATCCTGTTTCTCTGGGTTTTTTTTGTATTCCCCCCCCTTTCTCCTTTGTGTGTGTGTATGTGTGTAGTATGTAGTAGTTACAGTGTGTCTGAAGGCCGGGATGGAAACCACTGCTTGGACCAGGGTATGAACATTAACACACTCTAATATGACACACCGCATGTGCTGTATTTTACCCAGCCGTTGATAAATAAAGAGGAGGAGGGGGTCCACTCAGTTAGGATTTCAGGGGCGAGAATTTCATACAACCAGGTCGAAATGCTTCATCGTCAGGAAAGGCTTGGGAAGAGATGTGGCTTACCTTGATCTTGTGGCAGAGGTATGAGGTTTCTCTCAAATTGCAGTTGCTTGCACCTCTTCCTCCAAACAGCTCTGGTCAGGGTGCTTTTTTTATCAATTGCCCCTGTGCACTGTTTCAGATGTAAATTCTAACTGTGATTAAAATAAAGCTTTCTTTCCATTCCTGACAGTCTAAAAGATTTAACTCTGAGGAATACTCTGTGGATTGTTCTTCAAGAGAAGAAACTTGTAAGAAGTTAATTAATGGTGTTAATGCTCAGACGAGGCTCAGAAAACAGGGATACACGAGAGTAAAACAAATTAAATTTACCAAAGTACCACTCTTAAAATTAAAAGCCTGTCTTGTTAGAAAACCATTCAAGTTTGCATGTGCCGCACTGGGACAAATGGGAAATACTAGACATAACAATGACAAACAAAATTAGCTCACACAGTCGCTGATAAATGACCCCTGTCTGTCCCAGATCGTCACACACACACACACCCAAACACACCATACTCTATTAATGTAATTATCTACCAGATGGTAAATACAGTATACTCCAGATTTCTTTTTATGGTAACACAAAGGCCTTTAATATTAGATATCTGCAGTGTATAGGCACACAACTGTTGTTGCATGAAGTGTGCTTCTTTAAAATGTATTTAAATAGGATAATATGTGGTCAAACTAAGAGTCCGAGGGGAACACAGGGTTCACGCTTGACTGCATTGCGATCGGGTTAGCAGAGACGTGTGTGTGTCGTCGGAGACGACAGTAGCTCGGGTCCTGACATGATTTGACTCGACGCTACTGTGAGGGACTGGCGGGATGGCCAGAGGGACGCTGACACCTTTGTCCATTCAGCTGTCCACACGACAGCCTGGCGGGTAACGAAGCAGGGTCCCGCTGGAATTCACACAGTGTCCACTTACAGCGCATCACAGGCAGAGGGATGAAGACGGGAAGGAAGGGAGGGGAAAGATTGTCTATATTCGGACGAGCTGTATGTAAACTATTTGACCTCACGCCGTCTCTCCTCTCTGTGTCTTAATCTCTACCCCCTCCTCCCCTCCCCTCCCTCCCTTCCCTTTGTGCCCCTCTTTTTTTTTTCTCTCTCTCTCTCTGCTGTAGTTTTCCCACCTGGCGGTATGGGGAAGCATGATTCTCTGGATGGTCTTCTTCGCTGTCTACTCGGCCATCTGGCCCACTTTCCCCATCGCCCCGGACATGCTGGGCCAGGCGAGTCCTCCTCTCTCCGCAGACATGTGTCACTCATTTCAGTAACGGGGGGTAATGGGGGTTAAAATAGCCTTACCCTCTACGTCTCTCTTTACTGCAACCTCCATCACCTGCCCCCTCCCCTTCCTCTCGTCTCGCTGTCCAATACATGGCGCCTACTAGACTCACCTCCTGGGTGTTCCACGTCGGCACTGATGGAACCCCAGGGGGGCAACTTTATGCCCCTCCTGCTCCTCTCACCAGGCACCCAGCACCTGCTGCGTGTCACCCGAGCCCCGGTCTTTTACTGCCCTCTGTGGAGGTGTTGACTCAAGAGGGTGGGCTGCTGTTGCTGCTGGTGCTGGTGAGGGTCCAGAGGGGGTGAGGAAAGTATACATGGGGACCCCTTGATTGAGAGACTCATTTAAGAGTACGGGGATGAAGGCAGGGGGGTTGAGGTGAGGTGCCCCCGCAGGGTGGGCTGCTGTTGCTGCTGGTGCTGGTGAGGGTCCAGAGGGGGTGAGGAAAGTATACATGGGGACCCCTTGATTGAGAGACTCATTTAAGAGTACGGGGATGAAGGCAGGGGGGTTGAGGTGAGGTGCCCTCGCTGAGTGGGCAGGGGAAGGGAATAGGGCCGTCTCACCCCACCCCCCCACCCCTCGGCCCATTAATTCAATTTGTGTCAGAAATCAGGAATGCGGTCAAATATCTCTGCAGCTGCTCATTCCAACTGGGGAACGGTCAGAGACACTCCACCACCATCCCCCACAAGCCTCCATCGTCCCCCTTAACTACCCCATTACCTCTCTTATTTCTCCGTGCTCCCTCTATCTCTATTTCCATCGGTCCATGGGGGAGCCAGCCGCTAATGGAAAAATAGCTGTACACTTCTCTGAAAAATGTGTGTAAATGTTGTACACCTCGGAATAATTGCTCTAGTGTGATTTGTGTTGACCCCAGAGCGGTGGAGACCAAAAGTCTGTTTCTGTGGATTATTTAGCTTGCCTCCGTCCTCACGGTGTATGAAGACTGTGTGACACTGTATACCGTGTGTGTGTGTGTGTGCGCACATTTTGTGCTGGGCCTTTGTGTGGCTGTGTCGGTCCCAAACAGAAAGACACAATGAGTGTCTGTGACTGTGGTTGGATCATCTGCTCTGGGGCTGTGATTCCAGCTGCTCTGAGGGATATATACATAATGGTTTTCCGATTAATTTTTCCTTGTTGCCGCTTCCTCCGGGAACCAAACTGACTCTGTATCTCAGGATCCAATCGCAGGACACAGGAAGGACACGATACGGGCCATAAAGTAGAAGTAGAAGGACGTCATGGTGGATTAAGTGTTTGTGACTATTGACTTAAGGGTTCACGCCTTAGAGACAAAGAGCTAGGCTTGTGAAACACCACGGAGCTCTTGCAGAAAACCAAAGGGGGAGACATTGGGTCATAAAGAGGAAAAACTGAAGGATTTACAAGAACAGGCGAGGACAAGTGCGAAAAGATAGAGTCACTCAAGGAGAAAAGGAGTTGTGAAAGAGTGGTGTTGGAGGGAGCCACGGGAGAAATAGATGTTTGGGAGTGAGAGTCAGGGAGGAAGAGAGACGGACACTCTCCGACAGTGATTAGGTGCATGATTAATCCCTGGTGAGGGTCAAAGGTCAGGGGAGTCCGGCTGCAGCTGCAGAGACGGGTAGGGCCGATCTGGGCTTGCAAGCGTTTTTATCTTTTGGCTTCATGGACGCTTTATACTTCCACCGTGGGAATACCGCGCTCAATCAAAGTGTGTGACGCAGATGCAGGGTGTGAGAAAGCTGTTGAGTGTGTTTGGCTAACATTACCGGCATCCAACTTTGACTAACTGAGATTCTCTATGCTCTGTGTGGCTCGCACTGCGCTCCGTCTCAAGTTTCTCTCTCTCTGCCTCTCCCACATGTTTCTCTGCGCTCGTTGCAGAGAAGAAAAAAATGACTTAATACGACATCGCATTAATATAGGAGTGAAAAATAAATAGGGCCTGTGTGTTGTCATTGCAGGCTGGCAGAGTGATGCAGTGCTGGCACTTCTGGCTGGGCCTGGTCCTGGTGCCCACTGCGTGTTTACTCAAGGACTTCGCTTGGACGGCGTAAGTAGAACACATTTAATATAAATACATGGGGAAATCCATACAGAGACCATTTAACTTCACCAGCGCGTTTATATAACCCATACTGAGTCTGTGTCAACACTTACGCACACTTTATATTATGAATCACATGTGTCTGCAAAGTGGAACACTCAGACTTTCCTTCCCGGGTCTGATGAGCTTAATTCTGTTTCTCGCAGCACACGCCGCACAGTGAGGAAGTCTCTGCTGGAGGAGGTGCAGGAGCTGGAGGCTCGGGCCGTCGACCCAGGAGCAGCTGTACTGAGGGACGCCAGTGGCCGCAGGTATATAAAATAATCCAAAAAGCATCATGGGATCCATCTCAAATTCATACCCGGTTTTAATTGTGTCATCAATGCAGTTATTCTATTGATTATCCATTCATCGTTTTTGTATTCATATGATTTTAATGGGGGTTTTTTTTTTACCAAAAGGCTTATGACAGTATACAGTATTTGAAGAATATTCCATAATTATTTATATCACGTGTATGCACAGGTGCCAGGTTGGTACAAAACTTGTCAAAACGTCATAAGTTTTTCCATGTGTGAAATAAGTGGTTATCCCAATTCCCCTGTGGCACCGTCCTCAGGGCCGAAGCCAAGGCTGAGGTCCCATAGAGCCAGCGCTGTCACAGGCCCACAGAGGTAGTTTCTGGATTCTCACCACCGTTACCTGAAATGACCTGTGTGCCCCACTGCAGGCTGATTTGGAGTGACTTTTTGCCTGCTCTTCCACGAACTGACTTAATACCTCTCTGTTAAATCTTTTGAATTTTCATTTCTCCCCTTGTGTTTCCATCCTCTCTGTCGGCGGATCGCTTCGTAGGTGGATCAATTTAAACTGCTGTACAGACCTGGTGTGTTGACTGGACGTGCCTGTGGTGCTCTGGCCGTGAATTAGTCCTTTGTGCGTGTCGTCGCTAGAACTAGAACCTGTTGTATTGACGATAGATACAGTGTGTGTGTGTGTGTGTGTAGGATCACAGAGTGTACTACAAAGGATCCAAATTCTTTTTTTTTTCCGCCACAGTGAAGGATTAGTAAGGATTCCAAAGAGTCTCTGGTATTTCGTCTTACTGTGAAAACATGTCGAACGTGAGTCAGCCGAGACGAGCTGCTTTTTCTCAGCCCAGTTCTGGTTCTCTGAAAGTGGAAAGGAGAGAGGTCTGAGGTAAAAGTTTTCAGGTTGAGGTAGAGACGAGTGGGTAACCGCGTCCCGACCGACCCCGCATCTCACTCCAGGGTCCTTGGGCTTTCTCCATTTCGAATGAGAGAGGTGAAGCAAGGGGCGGTCCGAGAAGGAAATTGAGCAAAATGGAAAAGAGCACATCTGTGTTTGTAGTTCCTGGGGAGGTCCTGGAGTAGGCATGGGAAAGGTAGCGTACGGGAGAGCCTCGGGGGAGGAGTTCAAACGGAGCACATCCTTGGAGCATTTTGAGTCAGGCGGCCGTCGGAATGAAACCTAGCTGGCGTAGGGAAGGACAACTTGAGCCGTACTCATGCGTGAGCCTTTCATTTATTTGTCCAGCCACGATTTGGCCTTTTATCATTTGCTCAGGGCTGTCATCTATCTAGCAGACATCACTTTTTCGGGGCCAAAGGCTACTTGAACAAACTCCAGAGATCCCCCCCCCCCCCCCCCCCCCCCCCACACACACACACACACACACATACACACACACAGTTTTTTTTCTTCTTTTTCTTTCACACTCCACTGCAGATTCCCAACAGTCACATACAGTGTTAAGAATTTCCTAACCGCTTGCTTCAAGTTTTTAACTCAGGAAGGCAGTTTTTAGTTCCGCCCCCCCACCCCCCATAACTGCTCCATTGATCATCCTGACATCTGCCTTAGTTGCAGGGAAACCCCTCCTGTGTGAATTGATTGCACTATTATGCCAGATAAGGTAAAAAAAAAACATGTTGGAATTGCCAATCTATAACTTCCTGACATGGCGATCCGGGATGCGGGTGGTGGACTCGCGCGCGACGCGAGATTTTTTTCAAAAAGTGCGTGCGCTTGCGTACATTTGTGTGCAAAAACCTGGAGAGGGCTTCGTTATTTTTGGTCACGGGAGGAGAGGAGCCGTGACGGCGTGTGGTCTCGGAACAGAGGGTCCAGTCTTTTCGTTTGGAAAGGCGGGGGGGTGGGGAGTGGAGGGGAGCGGGCAGGGAGGAATAGTTTACTGTGGATGTCCTGTTGCCCCGCGGGCAGTTGACGAATTACGATTGGGTTAAATTGAATGTCAGAAGCAGTCGGAATCAAAAACCACCTCCTACCAACTTTCTGGTCTTAAGTCCACTCAGACTTTGTTGACCTGTCCATCTGTGCGTTTCTACCGAATGCCCGTGCCTGCGGGAGAGTTTCACCTTTGCGCGCTACACTGGTGTGCAGTGTTCTCCCTCACCACCACGCTGCCTTAGCTTCAGATATTGAAAATTGAAAAAAAAAAAGGTCTTCAAAATTGCAAACTGAATAGTATGCGTGGTCCACTAGCGAGTGGTGGTGCTGTGCAGTAGTGTGAGTAGTGGAGATTGTCTCTTTTAGACCACCTGTGAACAGCTGGTTTGCGCCTCGTCGCTGTGGAGTAACTCTCCTGCCTTTTGTTTTGTTTCTCCGCAGTCTAAACGAACGAGCCCATCTGCTGACAAGAGTCTTTAGGAAAACACCCTCGAGCGTCGGACGCTCCAACTCGGTGCAGCAGACTGTGTCGCGTGAGTTTTACCTCCGCACAGGCCGTGAGGCTACCTTAGTCATACTACGGAACAACCTGAGACCAGTGTACACGTGTCCTGTCCAGATTTGTCGATCCGTGTCATTTGCTACTGTCAGCTGCAAGTGGAAACTCCAAAGAATGTGTTTATAATATGCCTTATGTGAAATAAAGAGTTGAACACAAACCATGTCTAGTCCAACACTATAAACAGGACATAGGAGAAAAAGTGTTATTTTTTATATGTTATTTTATAACTATGCTATTCACAGAATGTGCTGTATGCCTCTCTCTCCCTCTCCCCCTGCAGATGGCTATGCATTCTCTCAGGAGGAGCACGGTGTGGTGTCCCAGTCCCAGGTAGTGCGCTCCTACGACACCACCCGCGAGCGCCCCAGCCTCTAGCCCCGCCTCCCCGCCCCCCCCGGCCCAGACTCTGTCTCGTCGTAGCAATTGTTATGGAGGTGACAGCGGAGACAGACTTGTGTGACAACCCTGACGCTGGGCGATCCACCTCTGCTGTGGCCTTACTGGAACAATGACCCCCGGGGCCCCTCGGCGGGGGGGGGGTTCACGGACAGGTGTGGCGACCGTCACTGGTGCAAGAAGGACCGACATGAGAGAAAGGGACCTGGCCGAATATACGGAATATACTTTCACAAGCTGCACTGGCATGAGCAATCGAATCCATGCACAGACATGACAGGACCAACCCAGACTGCAACTCATATCTGTATACCCCCCTCAGACTGGGTTTGGATCATGCCACAGTGTGTTAATGCGTGTGTTTGTGTGTGCGTTTGTGTCTGCCTGTGCATGTATGTCCGCACGCATTGGCGCACCTGTGTTTCTGTGCACGCATGCGTGTGTGTGTGTGTTTGTGTGTCGGGCCGCGTGTGTGTGCGTCTGTGTGCGTCTGTGTGTTAGTTTCCTCCGGTTTTGTCTTATCTCACTCTCGTGAGGTGGGTAAAGCTCGTCTGTCGGCACATGCCAACGCGGGACAGGAAGGCATGTCAAAATAAACACAGACTTACGCACACACACTCACAAAAGCAGATGAATTCCTTTAAAAAAAAAACGAAGGGAATGCAGGGAGGGATAGACAGAGGACCTCCCCTCAGCTACAGCCCTCATTATGTCCCATTACAGTCACAAGCCTCACTGCCAAACACCGCTGAGACGCCACTGAGGCATAACACACTCACCTCAACCCGGAGCTGACCCCTCCTACCCCCACTGGGACCTCCTCTCGCTTATCTCTCCCTTCATCTCTTCCCTCCTATCTCTCCATCTCCGCGCCGCTCCGCAGCTTCCACGTCTCTCGCCCTCTGCTGCACACCTCGTCGCCCTGTTGAAAAGAAAAATAAATAATCCATCCTGTCTCTTCACCGTGTTCCATTCCGACAGCTCCTGTGATTCCCCGACGACGTCCGTGTAGCATCGTCAGCTGACGTAGAATCAGCAAGCCTGGCATTAGTGCTTCCTTTGTCACTTCTGTTGGGTTCTCTCTGCCCGTTTATTTTATTTTTCTAAAGTGAACATTAATGTGTATGTGTATGTTTTTTTTGTTCTTTTTCTCTTTTCATTAATGCCATTTTTTTTTTTTTGTATTCATACTCTGAGACATGTTTTAGAGGGGAATATTTTACTTGAACTAGTGCTAATAGGCATTCGAACCGAAGGGATTTGATCGAGACTCTCCCCTGGATCATGTGTTTTTCTGGCACTGGGATTCGTCCGAATGTGGAGTCCATTGTGCGCGTGTGCGTGTGCGTGCTCTGTGTCGAGGACACTCGGTTTCAGGAATGCAGGACTGAAGGGGTGGAAGAAGGGGGATGCTCACTCGAGTCCTAATCATTAAATCTAATCAATCCATGCCCTGACAAAATGTCTCCGTCTGTTGACTGTAAGCCGCCTCTTCGTGCATTCGAGTCGGGTTTCCTGAGTCAAACTGTGGCCGCAGCGTGGTCGATGGTGTTTGGGTTGGGTTTAACGCTTCAAAAACCGTTTGATTTGTGCATGAAATGCCTAAGATCTCATACAGCCATCAATCACCCCTCTCCCACGCTCTCTCCTTAATGCTCAGGAGAGTTAATAGAGACGAGACCAGCGGTCGATTAATGCGCCCCCCCGACCCCTGGACGCCGGAGTCCAGCTGGAGATCCCTTTCCCACCCACCTTCCTGGATGTGGCCCAGCCCAGAGCGGCTACAGCTGCTCCGGTATGGAGAATCCATCGGGCCGGCGGCCGCGCGGGAGCCAGAGAGCCATTCAGGGCTTTTCAACTCCTCCCCAGTGGCTCCAACCAACGGTCCCGGCCTTCTCCGCTTTCCACATGACTGTAGTTTGCTGGAGGTTTCGGCCAAAAACGTCACCTCTGCACCGTCATCGTTTTGAATGGCCGCTGTTGTGGTCCATTGATCCCGTCCTCGCTCTGTCGTTTTGGTGGCGCAGGTATTCCGCCCGTCCCCTGTGGTTAGTAGAGCTGTCTGTGAATGTGGCAGTGTCCGTCGTTCATTAGTTTGTGTGAGGAGCAAGTGTTTCAAATGGATTCATGCTTTTAAGGTCGATCCTTTTACCGTATACTTCTTGGTAACCAAGCCTTTCCTCCCAAGTGTTGTACAGTGTGTCATCATCATTCACCTTTAGAGGTGTAACAGCAACACCCCAAAAATCCCCACTGGGTTTTGAAACACAAAACCTAGTATTTAATGATAAAAATACTGGAACATAAGTTCTCACCACATGTTTTCTGGTTGAAAAGTTTATTTTTTTAGGAATTCATATGAAAAGTGCCACTTCTGCACCAAACCACTGTATTTCACAGAGGGAACAAAAGGCCTTAGAGCACATTGCGTACACCATTTTACAGATATTTTCATTTGTGTCGCACACAATTTGGGTACTGTGTCTCCCAGACCTTGTGCTGGGAGTACAGATGAGGCACACGGGCATGCTGGTTTCAGTATTACCGTAGTGGGACGTCTCGGGCTGCACACTCGGTGGAGCAGCACATTTCTCGGGTTGCATGTTACTGTTACTCGTGAGTTTCCAGTGACCCAGCGGCACAGCAGTGCTCAGAACGGCTGGAGAAATATATGCCGCTCTCTCTGTCTCTCTCTCTTTTATTTTTTAAAAACCAATAACCACCATTTCTGTGCCGTTTCTTAAGCGGAAAATAATGACTCAAAGCTGCCCTGGAGCTGCCTGTGCCCTCTGCTAACGCACTGAACTGTCGAAGTGTTAAATACACAAACACACATGCAGACACTCACGGGAGAGAAGTGGAGGGGGGCTTTGGCAGTTTTCACTGTATAATTAACTCCATAATCTTCAGAGGGCCTCTCATTTCTTCCCCGTCTCACACTCAACACCAGTCACGTACTTAAACTGCCGGCCTTGCATGAAATTATTCCTTTTTTGTGCGTCTGTGTGTTTCCGTTTAGGGCAGTTAGGCCGGGGGGGAGGTTGTGTTTTTTTTTTTCCTTTCGGGGTGGCAGGAGGGCGGTTGTATTGCAGGGTGGAGCGTCACAGTCTGCGTCCTGTGTTCACTTCATTTGGGTTTAAATGGTCTGCAGGGAGGACCCAACTGCCTTTCACATCACACCACCTGCATTTCCCATTACACACGGTTCACTCACAGTTACTCATGCGACCACATCCCTCCACACTTCACTCTCTCTCCCAAACGCGCACATGTACAATACAAACATCTTCTCACACGCTTTTCTTTCGCCCATGCTTTTAACACAAACATATACTGTATCGTATAAACCACTCGCAAACCATTCACAAGTGCACATGTGCACATGGCATAAACGCAGCATGTGGTCATATATACTTTTTTGTTTTGCTCGAATAACCACTTTTCATCCAGTCCGCCGCTATAAATCATCCAGTCATCATTCATTCGTGCGGATTCAAGCCAACAAAAGTTTTTTTTCTTTTCTTTTCCCACTCTCCCACACACATCCACGCAAACACAAACACACGCACAGACTTTATTTGAGCGACAGGCTGTTAGCTGTGCATTATCACCCATCTGGGCAGTGTAAGCCCAATACGCTGTTGCAATGTTTGCATCTAGACAGAAAATTGTTTATACATCCATCGTACCCCATCATAGACTGAGCTTAGCTCACTCCGACTTGGCAAGAGGTCATATGACACACTAAACAGACACACCACACACAATAGTAAGGCAGGCCCTGCTGCCAGCAATGGCTTTATGAGTCCTTCATGTGAATTTGACTCCCTGCCTTTTTTTTTTTTTTTTCCATTCTGGCAGCGCCCCTGAAAGGTCTCTGACGCAGCCCTCACAGGTTCAACTTCACAAGTTAGTCTTCACAACAAATTGGCAGAGTGGTCCGCGTGTTGGCCCCTCGTCACACTGTCACTGGAGGGTATTTCTGCTCACTGGCGACACTCGACCCCATGTTGGGTGGAGGGCACGGGGACTGGAGGGGCCTGTAGCCTCCCTGGGTGGGATCCAGGAAAGCCTGAGCCGCAGATACAGGGTGAGCGTAGCCAATGTACTGCGGGTGGAGGAACTGTCCTTGGTGAGGCATAATTTGGGTGGCCTGCTGGCAGTTGAGTACCGAGAAGTTAGTGGGCATGTTGACAAAGACGCTGGCGTCGGGCGGCAGGCAGCAGGAGGCCTGGGCCCGCATGAGAGGAGGGGGCCCGGGGCGGGGCCCGGCAGGTGGGGCGGAGGAGCTGGAGGAGGTGGCTGTGCTGGACTGGCGGGACGACGAGCCCCTGGAAGTGCTGGCCATCATAGGGATGGTCTCCAGGAGGCGCCCGCTGCCGGCCCCGCCTCCCGACGCACCTCCCGATGACAGTTCCTGTTTGGGCCGGAGGCAGCGGCAGCAACACACAGCGATCACAGAGCCCACCAGGATGAAAGCCACGAACACTGAGCCCACAATCAGGAATGGCACATAGATGGGTACTGAAAAAGAAAAAGAAGAAAAAAAGACACATTCCCGTTAAATGACGCCTCACATACCTGTTTTGGTGGCAAAATAGGGACTTTTCAGTTGAGCACTAAACTTCAAAGCGGTGCCGCCGCCGCCGCTCGCATGTTTCGCTGGCTTGCACCAGCGAAGCTCCAACATGTGAGGGGAGATTGAGTAAGACAGTCAAACAAAGGGCCGAGCAGAGAGGATTGTTTGGACTGGAGTGGACGAAGGAAAGGTATACCGGGATTGGGTCCCCGGGGAGCCTCGGGCTCTCATTAGCGGTTATTAACTTTGTTTTGATCCGTTTTAATCCGGCTCCCCCTGCTGTGTCCCCGAGTCTCCTCGAACCCCGCACACCAGCGCGTGTGTGTGTGGGGGGTGTGGGTGACATTCTTAAGCTGGACTGCCAGCAGATATTTGTGACCCCTTCTTTTTCCGGTAGCTATTTACAACCAAGCCCCTTTGAAAATAAGTCACTCGAGTTAAACTACAGTACTTGGCTTCTCCTTAAAGAAGGAGAATTAAAGCCGAGTGATTTAATGTCGTGGAATGCGGGGTTATTTGGCTCTTTAAATCAAAGGAGTAGGCCAATTCCTTCTTACTGACCTTCTCTGTATTTTAATTTAAAACAGCAAATCATTATTCCAACCGATCACTGTGTCTTTTTTCAGTTCAAATACTGCAGCAGAGGAATTATTAAACAGGCGAAGGTCCTGACATTTTTACAGGCGGGGATCTCAATTTCACTTGGTAAAAGTGCTAAGTGAGCGGAAGATTCTCCAGCAACTGTGTAACTTGATCAACAATAACTTTCCCCCCTTTTTTTAAAAAAATATCGTTTTACAAACTGTACACTTTTGCCAAAAAAGAAAATACGGAGTGGATGTTTTTGGCAGGAACAGGGTGACAGGTAAGATGAGGTCGCTCCTGAGGTGTTATCCTCGATCCTTCATTCCCATGCTCCCTCACACAAACGCCTCACAAACACAATAACGGCCATGTTGCGTTGTAAGTGATTGGTTGTGCTTTATTGTTCCCACAGGTTGTACTTATTTTCTGCTATGAATGTGCCCATGTGTTATGAGGTGTAACTGTATGCCAGAGAGAGAGAGGTGGCAACTGGCTCCGGTTTCCTTTTGTCTCTGTGCTCTTTGAAACACATCCGCACGGCCTTGTGGGACTTTTTAAAAACGCTCACCCAACGTAGAAGGGTATTAAATGGATTATAGCATGGAACCCGTTCAAGGTGGCGGCAAGTCCAGGTGACAAAAGACGCAGCGGACGAGACCCTGTGACATGAAAGGGGCTGTAGGACCTTGACCCATTTCCCTTTGACGAGAAGCGGTGTCTGCTTCGGAGGCCTGTATACCCCTCAGCTGCACTCCGTCCAGTAAACAGGTTTTAACAGGAACTCCGTATGGGCTCCATACAGTGTAAGTTACAAAGCAGTAATAGCCCAGTTAGCCTTTTGCTGCCCCTTCATTCCTGCACCTCTACAGGCTCCACTTCCACATCTCCGCCTCCACTCCCTTTTTTCTGCATGGCTGATGAGGATTAGTAATTGCAGAAACTTTCTTCTCATGTTAGTTCTCGTTTTTTTTTTTTTTTTACTGCAGAGCTCCTTTCCAAAATGCTGAACAGTAAATCAGCTATTTTTGGGGAGGACATTTTAAGCTCAGCTTGGTAGAAGTACCCTGAAACTTTAGTGACAACGATATTGCAAATAAACTCCCCTCCGTTTGCTGACATACTCAAAAATAAGAAGAATCGCTTGGTGCTATGTGTGATTCTCTGTCGGCAGACATCACTTTTTGTGCACACGCTGCTTGAAACCCTCCTATTGTTCGCTGTCACCCCTCCACACCTGTTGCTGCAGTTGAGCTGTGGCAGCCTTGCTGCACAACCGGCAGCCCCCCTCTCCTAAGCCCTTGTTTTGGGCACAGTCCTTGTGGCTGGTCTTCCTCAGCGATTCCCACGGGCCATTCTCCTGTTCCTAAATACCATATGTTCCTTCATGTTGTGCACATTAATAATTTCCTGCCTGTTATCCATTGACATTGCAATGTGTATCTCTCCTGGATGATTAATAAGCAGCGAGCCTATGAAAAATGAGCGAAATGCACAAACAGAGCTGGGTTTGGCATGGAAATAAAAAAAAGAATTTCCCTTTTTCTTGGTGAGGAAAACGCTGCTTTTCTCCGCGTTATTTTGGCTGGAGGCCACTGAATGAAATGTATATACCTCTTCCTGCTGTGATAAGGCATGATGGGCTTAGCATATAACAGATTATAGCTTCAGGTCCAAAAGAAGACATAATATCCTCCTGGGGGGGGGGGGGGGACTTGAAATAAGCTTATGATGCCTATTTTACTCCATTTTTTCTGGAGTGCTACTTTCAACTTGTTTACTCAAGATATGATGCAGCTTCAGCTTTTATGGTTAACATATGGGAATGGAAGCAATGATGAACGGGGAGCCAGAGTGGAGGGCGAAGTTCGTACAGTCACTTAATCCACCATATGAATTGAAGAATATGTGTTGCTTTTGGTAAAGACGTCTCCCTGAAGTGCAGCTTTTACTCACGTATAGCCTATATGTCTCGTTTGAAGCACCTATACTTGGACAGACTGGAGACACCAGAGACACTGCAGTGGGGGGTGACAGCAGCAGCAGCTTGGCGATGGGAAATCGATTCCACGAGTCTGGTAGGATGTGACACATAACGCGATTTGTGTTTTTTTATATATATATATGAACAGGGCTGTCAGCGCCTCCTGGAGAGACACTGTCCAAGATCCGGTCAAGTCCAAACTCGATCCCCGTGAGGACAGCGTGATGTGAGCTCGGCCCCTCTTGCACTGTTGCACAGGCCAGAACAAACACAGCTATTTATAAAGTGCTGCAACACGGCACACTGTGCCATTTGTGAGCTCCCGCTGCAGGAGTCTGCTGTCTCTCCTGCGCAGCTGTCGTTGCAGCAGATGAGCCTCCTAACAGGCAGATACTGTGGCTCGGTGGGGTTTATGGGGAGGAGGCTAGAGCTTGTAATAGGTCTACAACTTGCAATATCAAATGTAAGGCATCCTGTGCGTAAGCCTTGGCCCTGGGCCTCAACTCACGTAGCGATTAAATGGCATCCCATTAACAAAAAACAGACTAACCCACATTTTGTTGAAAAGAGACACAGCACTGCTGTCATTCCCCTTATAAAAATGTTATATATATATATACTGTATATATATATATATAACAATTATATTCGACGTACCTACAAGTCCGGCTTTTTCAACAAATCAACTGTGAATAGTCACATAATCAGGATTATTTTGGATTCAATTGTGACGGCCCCTTTCCATAAATCAGAATTCCAACACCATTGGAGGTCCAGTTTTACATTTAAAGTGTCATTATGGCTTCTTTTTGGAGCGCCTGTGACTTTAAGTGGCATCAAAAAGTTTGCTGTAGGGTTTATTTGGAGTGAGGTGCAGTGATTTTGGAAGAAGCCACAGTGGCAGCAGTTTTGGGCTTGTACCTGCGTCGGAGTCCTTGCTGTCCTTGCTCTCTGTGCCGGGCGCCTGCGCCTGACGGTCGTTGTCGCAGCTCCCCTGGTCCAGACGCGCGTCGGTGCTGGAGCAGCAGTAGCGCAGCTCGCATTTCCCGCAGCAGATGATCGCGTCCACCCCGTCGATCTTCTCCGGGCACTGGAAGCCCTCCTTCCACGCGCCCTGGGAATCGTGCCAGCCGTGGCAATACTCACCGCTGGCTTTCACGTCGATGATGACCAGGAGGAGTGATACAAACACGGTGACGGTCATCAGGAATCCTCCTCGCCACATCCTCGACCAGGTGGCCCTCGGACGCACGCTGGCGCACGGGAAGAAAACGAGGCTTCCGCCGGGCTACTGTCTGACCCGGTGAGGGCAGTGATTTGGTTGGTCTGTGCGGTGAATGGAGCTGAGGGGCTGCGGTGGGAGAGCTACAAACCTCCGAGGAGTGGTCATTTGTTAGAAGAACTCCGTGCGTAATTTAGATCCAACGTCTCCAAACCTGCTTTTAGAGCGCAGGTTAATTATCCACGAGTGGTAACAGACACTTAATAACGCAATTGAGGACAAAGCGGTCAGAAATTCTAGACAAGTGTACAGATGCCAACTTTAAGCCTCCAGAGCTCTGGTAAATCCAACACTGACAGACTTAATGCATCTGCCCTGGCCCCGCAGCCTCCCGAGTTTTCAGATGACTTTCCACAGTCATGCAGACAAACAGACACTTGTAGCCGGATCCATGGGCCCACAGCAGCTGTCACTCCGGAGTCCTCGCACCGTGCGTAAAGATGAATGTCCAGAGTTGTGTGGCTCGCTGCGCATTGTTGTGCGTCACGCAGCCAAGTCTGTGCCAGTCCAGCCGGATTGAAATGAAGAGCGCAGTCCAAACCTCATAGTCAGAGTGCGAGGGGCGTGTACAAAATCATACGCAAACACACCTCTGCATAATCCAGCTATAAACCGTCGGATTGACCGGCGTCACGTTACGATCATTTACTAACTTCCTATTCAAGTCGGTAAATTTGAGCTTGAAACACACAACGTGGATGTTGTAATTCACTATGATATACATAAATGAAAACGTTGAGTCACTTCTGATTGGTTGCATGGATTGCCTTTATGAATTCAATTGCTGTGGTCTAATGTAATCTATGAGTGACAATTTACCCTCCTCTCTGCCCCCAACAGGGGATTTGTATGGTGACATCGCCATCTAGTGACATTTTTAGATGCTTGCGTCTCTGTCAACATTTAGCAAAATAAGATCGATTAACACTGTCTGATTAGTTTCATACTATTAAAAAGGGAGAGTGTAAATGTGTGGAATGCATAATGTTGATCTGACAAAACGGCCCAAATGTACACATATAAAAGCTCCCATTATTTTTGACAGTTGGTAAACGGCGTGAAGTAAAAGTAATTGAAATGTGTGACCCACTTATGCAGTATTTCAGTAAATGTATAGAGCTGTTTTCCATCACAGTCTGTAATACTATACATAGGTTCACATCACTTTTCAAGTAAGTTACTCAGATGAGTACCAGGAGACAGTGTTTGGTACGCGCCATGTGACCCTCCTGTGTGTGTGCTCCGAATCACTGAGTTTAAATTCACAGGGCGTTCTTACAAAAGTGCTCAGAACGACCCTCTGGCGGTCAAAAACGGGAACTTCAGGCACTAGTAAAAGTAGCGTTAGTGCTCATATAAAAGCCTATCAACACTTCCGGTAAGACGTTTCAAAATAAAAGGCTCACCCAAAATAACTAGATAAAAAACGGCCGTAATAATATATGAAACAACGATATAGACGTAAAATTCCTTCATGGCAATACCATACAACCAGCCTGGTTTGAAAAATGTCATGAGGGAGAGCAGCAGATCATTGGCGAAGTTAGCATTAATGTTCCCAAACGACACGTTTGTGTTTCCGCTAAGTATTTAGCGGAAGTGGTGACGTTATTTCCAGCGGAAGTGCTGGTAAGCTTTTATATTTGCACTAACGCGAGTTTTACTAATGTCATGACGTTCCTGTCTTTGACTGCCAGGCATGACATAAGTAAAAATAGCATTAGTGCAACTATAAAAGCTCGACAGCACTTCCGCTGGGAAGTATGTCACCACTTCCGCTAAAAACTTAGCGGAAACACAAACTTGTCGTTTGGGAACATTAATGCTAACTTTGCCAATGGCCTGCTGCTCTCCCACATGACATTTGTCATACCAAGGCTGGTTGTATAGTATTGCCATGAAGGAATGTTACGACTTTATCGTTTTTTCATACATTTTTACGACCGTTTTTTATCTAGTTATTTCGGGTGAGCTAGTGTTTTGAAACTTCCCACCGGAAGTGTTGATAGGCTTTTAAATAGCCACTAACGCTACTTTTACTAGTGCCTGAAGTTCCTGTCTTTGACCGCCAGAGGGTCGTTCTGAGCACTTTTGTAAATAACGCCCTGCGAGTTTAAACTCACATTGTGAGTTATATACACCAGCAGGGGTGATGTGCAGAGTGCTTTTTGCCCCCGACTTCATTTCCCACCATGCCCCACTGTGAAGCGGTGACCGTGGCAACAGCACAGGAAGTGGCGCGCAACTGTCACACAACCAAACAGACGCCGCTCGTGTAACACGCCGTGGCTACACAACGAGAAAACGTGAGTGATGTTTTAATACTTGACATTGATACGTTGACAATGAATCAAATCACGTATAAGGTCACGTTTGATAAAGCTGCGCGTTCTCACTCGCTAACAACTGCTGATGCTAACAACTAAACTTATCGGGACAAGTGCACGTAGCTAACAGCTATCTCCCTTTTTGTCAACTTTTACTGCTGACGAATACGTGTGGAGGCAACACAACATCGTGTGTCTATTATTGGCCATGAAGCCCATTGTAATGTCTGTATACAGATGTCGTTTGTGAGGCGAGCACAACAACACAACAAAGGGAAAAGGCCTGTTCGCCCCAGGAAGGCAGCGGCTCCCAGGAGAGAGTGGGTGGTAAGTACTAAGAAAGAGCACTTCTGCAGCCAGGCCATTAGAAATGAGTAGATTTGTCATTGATTTGTCAATGATATGTTTTAAAATAGAGTCTGTTTTATTCAATATACCCCTGTTTGTTTGAGAGGACAGAGCACTCAGAGATTGTGAACCCCACATACCCCATTGTGTGAATGTAATCTGATTTGATTTATGTTTGAATAAACTAGTGATCAACATTTGACATTTAAATATCCATTTAAAGAGTATTTAAACTGAACAAGTATTTAACTTCCAAGTTTGTCATTTTCTCAAACTAAACCATAATTCTATGATGAATAAACAATGTGGTATTACTTGCTGTTTTGTGGGAGATTTGTTAACATCAGCTATGTATTTTTGGTTTCAGAACACTGTCAGTGACCTGTCGGTGCACAAACTGACACCTGCAGAGCTGGTAAGGTTGTTGTCCGTGGTGGTGTTGTTGTATGTGCACTGCCCTTTTGTGTGAACTAACGGATGTTGTCTCTCAGGTAGTTGATTTATTGACACAAGGCATTATTCCAAAACGTGTAGCTGTGATTTGGCAACATCCAAACATACATTAGATACACAAATAAATAAATGTCAAATTATAGAGGAGGATTGTTTCAATACGTATACAGTCGTTTAATTGTTATCTTTTGGTTCAGAGTCATCGGCATGAGATTCACAAATCCCACAACCAGGCCGCGGCTCAGTGGGAACTGAAAGAAAAAGCCCTGAAACGCCGCTTCAAACAAATCGGCAGTCCCGCACCTTTGGACCAAGCCAGCCTCAGCATCTTCAGGGAGGTCGGAAGGTCCCATTATCCTATGTCTTCTGTGCTGTTTATTTTTTGCGTGTATAAAAAGGGATTAGCTTACGCATACTGCATGGAAATCGAATCCAAACTGTTCCCCAGTAGTGAGTTTGACATGAAAGATTGTGGTGTTTTGTTTTGTGCCAGGTTTTCTCTGACCAGTTGCTGCTGCAGGATGTGCTGGCCCGCTCTGACAGAGCCATGGCTGTGGTCAAGGACTTGTTTGGCGACGCTCCACGCAGGCAGACTGGTAGCAAACCCCTAAGATGGTTGACATTTGGGAAAGTCCGCTGTCAATTCTGGTATTTCAATTTACTGGGTGAATAATCCTGTGTTTGTGCGTATTTTGACAGGACATCCCCGCGTTACCATGGCACCAAACTGTGACTCAGACTCCGAGCTGCCTGTTCTCCAGAGAACAGATCCTCCGACTCGGCTATCAATCCTCAGCCAGTCTATGATGGACCAGAAGGTTCGTGTGTGTCCAGATAATCTTTTAAATGTGTGATTCATTACTGTACAATAGTTCATCACCGTCTTTTCCCCTGCCACGGTTTTTCTTTCTTTTTTTTTTTTTTTTTAATAAGAGAATAACGTTCTGTAACTTTTGCATCACATAAATATTTTTTCATTTCATTTGCACTGAATGGTTCATGCCAGGCTCTCAATGATCTACAAGCTTCAGAGGAAGACCACAGTGACGAAGATTCATATCCCTCTGAGAGTTCACAGTATCATGTAATCCGAAGGTATTAATGCCTGCAAAAGTGACAAATTACAAAACCAACGCAATTTGGGATGAGAAAGTGACTTGATCCCTCATGCTCCATTTCTTTTCAGGGCCAACATACGAAACACAAAGGAGCCGCCTCGAGGTAGAGAGATACCGCAGCAGAACGTTTATCGTCCTATTTCTGAGCAGGGAGACGGAGAAAGTCTTCCTTTCACCCCCTGCGCATCCGGGAGAGCATCGGACCAAACGGGTGAGATGGGCATGTCCTCTGTTGTTGTCAGTTGTTTCAGATTATATTCTAAAGATCAGCTTCGTTACACATTTTTTCAGCTCTAAATGCTACAGTTGCTGTTCAGCGTTTTCGGACCAGGCAGAGGCAGCCAGATGAAGCTCCGGAGGACACATCTGTCCTTGTTACTCAGGTCCTGAACCCGGAGATTCCTGTACGCCAGTCGGGTAAGATCTGGCAAGCTTTGATTTATTCCAAAATGTAATGTTGAGTGTGAAAATGCCTTCAAATTGTTGTGCGTTTCTTTGTCTGTGTCCTGTAGGAAGGATCGGTTCTCAAACCAGCAGGAGGAGGAAGTGTATTTCACAGAGCGCAGAGCTGAATGGCGCCTCTGTCTCCTCTCTGAGTGGGGACCAGTCTAGTCTGGGCCTGCTGCAGGCCATGTTGGGTCAGGTGGAGGCCGACTTGGACACTCTGAGTCCTGACACCGTGCCGAGTCCGAAACAGCACAGTACACAAGGCCTCACTGGATTCTCTGTGGCACTCATCTCCACCGTCGGACGTTTAGTGCACCTCCTCAAGCAGGTACATCAGCAGAACACCATTCATCTCTCTTGCACCACGCAATCGAGTCCGTAAATCTGACATACACAGACAAGGCAAGAAAGCGATTGGCTCACCTCTTTCTCTTCTGTGTCAGACGGATGAGAGAGTTCAGAGAGAGGCCCGGGAGAGGGGAACACTGGAGGAGCAGCTGAGGGAGCAGCGGGGCCTGATCGATGCTCTCACTGCGGAGACCATGAGTCTGAGAGAGGAGGCTGCGGCCCTGCAGGTGCAGCAGACGTTAGTGTTCCTGCTCGGACACCGGTTGATGTTCCAACATTACTGATAAAATCCCGTTTTACTTCTGCCACCCAGGCAGGGATGCAGCAGCGGACGACAGAGCTGGAGCAGAGGTTGGACACCGTGGTGATGTTGATTGGGGGACTTGGGCTGTTGGAGGCACACGCAGACCCAGCCCAAGACTCTGATGCCCAGGCTGCAGGTTCGCACACGGTGTGTCTGTGTGTAGATGTATATCTGACACGGTTAAAAGTCAATCATTATTTTCGATTTAAATGTTACACTTTTTACAGCTTGCCAGCCCGCCCCTGTGCCCGAGCCGATCCAAGCCTCTGTTTCTCCTGCTCTCCTGCTCTCCCCGCCACGACAGAACTGGCAACATATTCCTGGTAATAGTTTTGATTTGATTTCGACGGTTTGCTGAAATCCAATCAATCCGATCAATCGGACGCCAAAAATAGAATCCTAATATCGCTTTTGCCTCCTCTCTCACAGTGACACATCACCTGCCCATGCCCCAGCAGGTTCCTCCTGTGGATAACCGTCGCTCTCGCCGGGACGTCCGGGCCCAGGGCTCAGCCTCGAGCCTCGCCAGCCTCCCTCTGGCCAGCCTCCCCTCGACCTCGTCACTCGCGCCGACGTCCGACCCCCTCGGCTCACGGCTCCCTCCGGAGGCCGTGCTGGCCGAGATCGCCCAGCTGAGCAGACAGAACGACCTGATCAGGGCCCACCTCGGCCACGCCAAGAGCCTCATGTCGGGGGCCGGAGGATCGCCCGACGGTAGCAGCGAGCACCAAAGACTGAGCTCCGGTAGCACAGGAAGGAATACACCTGAGAGCACCGGCGAGAGGAGGACGACGAGGTCCGGCACCACGCAGAGACAGAGACGGGACGTCCAGCTCTCTGATCCACACAAAGGGAATCGTCAGGTGAGACACTCGTAGGATCACATTTCAGGTGCGTTGTGAATAGGGTTGGTCCTGCCGTCATCCTTTTCTGAAGGCATTTTTCTCTTCAGACCAACCACCGGTGATCGGTTTAAGGAATGATTATCGGTCACACAGGATTTGTGTCTCCTCCTTCAGACAACATCTCCCAGCACCCTCGGGGAGAGCAGCGTGGAACGGCGCCTCCTAGAGCTCAACAGGCAGAGTGCGGCAGCCCGAGGTCGACTGCTGGAGCTTATTGAGCAGCAGAAAAGCGGCGTTTCCTCCAACGTTTCTCCGTCCGTCTCCCCCCCACCTACGTCCGCATTTAGTCCACATGCTGCAGGTACCGTGGGTCGACCTGGAACATCTCTGTCTTTCTGTTCACCAGTCATGCCTCAATATCAATGATGTATCATTCTCCATTTA
This sequence comes from Colistium nudipinnis, assembly GCA_016785305.1. Lineage (NCBI taxonomy): Eukaryota > Metazoa > Chordata > Actinopteri > Pleuronectiformes > Rhombosoleidae > Colistium > Colistium nudipinnis. Next base: position 999,702 of record JAFBJU010000683.1, on the reverse strand, counting down.
AGGAGGTTGTCCAGAGGTGTCCGTGCTGCTGCCGGCTCAGGGGCCTCGGTCGCTGGCTGGTGTTGGAGAGAGAAGGTGAGTAGCTCAGGTGGACAAGAAGTATGTGTGTCAAAAAATGGATAATCATTTTCCATATTGCCGCGTAGAATGAACTTACATTACAATACGTTACATTCTCGTCGACATCTCTGACGTCAATCGTAAAGACGGGGGGTTAACCGTCCTGTACATTAATCCTTGTTTCATTTCTTTGTTGCAGATATTCTTCTGCCGAAGTGTCGTCTCAGCGATCTGAAGGAGAAACCAGGAACAGCGGAACAGAGGTGCGGAGACACACACACACACACACACACACACACACACACACACACACACACAAACTGCAGAGTACACCAAAAGTTAAGTCCCGTTAGTTAAAAAACTGAAATACACGTTTTTATTTTTTTATTTTTCAACAGATTGAGAAGCAGAGCGTGCGTGATGGGTGGTTTGCCTTGTCTGCTCATGTGAGATGACAAGGCCTTATGATTTGCTTTGAAAAACCTGACCTATGTTTTATTTAAACTAACTTAAATACATTATAAAATGTTACCATGTGTTTTACTAACCGATTAAATTGCTTCATTTTAGGGTATTATTTCAATAGACTATTAAAATCATTTTTATTAATATGACGTTCATCTGTGATTTGTGGTTGCAGTCTTTAATTCTCGCCGGGGATTTTGTGTGCCAAGGATTTAAGTACACTTTTTATTCAACTCCCTTGAGATTTATGGATTTTTTTTATTCCTCGCTAAGATGGTTTTGTCTAATCCACATTAAGGTCCTAACAGGGTTTGGTCCGTCTTCTTTATCCTGTGGCTGGCATTTGGTTTAATTACAGTCTGTTTCAACATCTCTGAAACATGTCGTTATTTCTGTGTATTTGTGTTTATTTTGGAGGTGGAAGTTGTGTGTGTGTGTGTGTGTTTGTGTGTATACAACCATAAAGTTAAAGAAGCCCAAGTTAGAGAGGGGGAGGAGTGAAAAGAGATGCTTCATTTTGTCCTCTCCATTGTGGCTTCAACTAAAGTATGGCCTTTTGTGACTATACATAGTTCAAAAACATACTATGTATGCGCACACAAACATTTGTTTTTTCTTCTCCTCCTTTTTTTTATGATTTTTTTTCATGTCCAAAATCTGTTTGTCTTGGTCTCTGTGGTCTATGTTCTTTTGCTGCTTTTTCTCTCCATGGAGTCTTTTTATAAACATCAGAAATTCATTGGGACATATTTGTCTCGTTATAATTGATCAACTTGAGATTGACTGATGCTTTTAGATTGGTTGTCTTGTCATAGTGTAGCCCAGATCAGCTACTTATACTATATAACAATATTGTTTATGTAATATGTATGCGATATACATTCTCCTAAATATATACCCATACTGTAGATATCATGTCATATGTATATGTTATATTCTGGGTTTATTTCTGGAAACATAATGGTAGAAAGAGGCAAAATAAGGACCACAGCTGGAATCTTAACAGGGGAAGTACACGGGACTTTAGTGACTGCTGCTCTTTTGTGCGGCTCCTTGTGGCCTCAATCAAAAAGTCATAAATAAGTGGTTGTAAGCTGTCTCATTCCCTTCTTCAGGTAGAGTTTGCCGTAGGCTTGACGTTTTCAGGGTTGGAGGAGGAAGGAGAGAACTTGAGTTTCCCGGTCAGTCAGGAGAGCTGTGCGAGCGGCGACAATGGTCAGCAAGGAAATCAAAAGGAGTAAATATTGCAGATAATCACAGAATGGAGGCATAAAGGGCCCGGGGATAGCGGTGGCAAACGTGGGGTCGGAGGTCACGGCGGAGACTCAGGGGGAGGCGGGCGGGGCTTATTGTGCCTGGCCCGGCTGAGTGAAGGACGGGGTGAATGGGGATTAACCCCACCCCGGTGCCTCTCAATGCCCCCACCCCAGGGCAAGGGGAAAGTTCCCATGTGACCACTCACCACCAACTTTATGTGGGCCTCACAGCATCCTCATCACACCTCCTCAACTCCTGAAATGCATACATTCACACCTCAACTTATAGGAGAGGAGAAGGAACTCTGTTAAAGGGCATGAGGAGCTTTTCAATTTTGGATGAAAAATGTGCATAGTGAGAGTGGGGCATGCTGCAGTGTCGCACCCACACACATACAATGATGTGGGGCGTAGTGGAAAGGGGGGGTAGCTTTCTTTACTCATTTAAATCTGCCCCCACTTCACCTCGGTGAAGGAGGCTGAAGTCCCTCGGAAAAAAAACACACTTGTGCTTGTGCACACTTTCACACACTGGCTCACACTGTTGTCTTTGATAATGTGAAGGTAGGGGTCGTCTGATGATACTCTTGAGACTCGAGAGAGACGTGCACTTGGACTGGTTTATTTCTAGCGAGGGAGCTATCCTAATTTTCATTTCATTTTCTTGCTTATATTTAGTTAAGCATTTGAACAATATTACTAAGATCTTAGAATTAGAATTGCCCATCGTCCCACACAAACCTGCACATGCAAACACACACAAGTCGGGGGAAATTTGACCTCCGCATTTAACCCACCTGTGGCGCATGCGAGGCCACAGAGCAGTGGACAGCTGAGCGCGTCCGGGGAACAGATGGGCTTAGTGCCTTGCTCAAGGGCAGTACAGGTGGCATCTCTTTTGTTAGTGGTGGGGGTTCGTGCATCCTTCCAGATGGAGACCACCTTGACTATATTATGCTATATAGTAATATCATGTATATATTATATGCATTTTTCAATGTTTAGATATAGAAAAATACATTATTTGGTTAAAATGGGTTGGTCAGGCAGCTCTAATCCGAGTGACCTGTCCAAATAATATTATCTGTGTTTTTTTTTCTTCTAAATGTTCAGAAAGCTCTTCTACACTTAATTGCACTTTCCCATCGATGTAGTGTCGCGATATCACCACTAGAAGGCAATAAGGTCTCGTTGTGCTGCAAAGTCTCAGTTCGGCTATTAAGGACCTTCTGCTGAATTATTTCCTAGGATCTAAGACTTTTTTCAGTATCTTAAACACATATTACATAAACATATTAATGGCAAAACAAGACGCTGATATTGAGACCTAACACCAAATAATTAGAAGAACAATTGGTGTTGCAACAAGTGCACGATAAATAATTTGGTCCCTATTTGGAAAGACAAATGATAAGCAGTAGGTATTGAAATATATGTGTTCAACTGAATTATCACAGTTATTGTGAAATGTGTTACCAGACCAGGCAAGCCACTGGTACATAGTAAACATCCTGTAGATCTTTATACTATAAGTTTTTTAAATGTATTTATGCAGAAGCAGCGTTATTCTCATGTGCATAAACAATGTATGGATGAATTCTGCTTATTTCCTTCCAAACGGGCCTTTATAATGTCTCGAGCTTTAGCATTAGCACGGTGTGATAGTTGCGTGACAAGGAGACTGTGTGTGAATGTGTGCGTCTCGCATTTGCCTGATGTGCATGCGTGTGAGTGGTTGCCCGTGCGCATTGGGGTGTACTCCACAGCTGTGCGAGGTTCTGATCTGAAGCAGGCTATTGCTTGCTGTGAAAATATTATTGCAAGTGTTTATTATTCCTTCAGTGTGAAACAGTGGGAGTGTTGTGTGTGCTGCACGGCCCGCTGGAGTATGGAGCGTGTGTGTGTGTGTGTGTGTGTGTGAAGGAATAGTGGTAGTGGTGGTGGGTGTGCGTTGGGGGGGGAGATGTGGGGGGTGGGTCGGTGGGTCCCTCCCGTCTCCGTCCTCTGCGTTTCCCACCGGCCAGCCCCCAGCCCGTGGCCCAGTGCACCCTGGGTAATGGGGAGGCCTATTGGAGTTGATTAGTTCCGGCTGGATCCCAGATAGAGTTCTGACAGGCAGGAGAAACGAGCTCCCAGCGTGACCCCCCACTACCCCCACACACACCCCTGTCTCAGGCACAATGGGCAAGGCAGTGGAAAGGCTTTTTAAACAACTGCAGCTTTTGCACTACTCCACTGCACCCCCTCACCCGGCTCCACCTCACCCAGTCCAAAACTTGGCTATTATTACTACTAAAAACACACCTTACACTCCTGCAATGGTATGTCATTTATAGTCTACTACTAGCGTCCATCCCCACGTAGTTATTAGGACGGAGCGTGTGTGCATTCTCTTTCTTGACAAATAAGACCGATCCGTCGGCGTGCCGCTATTTTACAGGAGCCCCCTGCAGATATAGATGGACGTTGGAGGTGGTGCGTGTGCTCGGTGTGTAGCTGGCTGCATACATCAGGATCAGCCACAGTGCTTTGTGTTTTTTCATGACATGCCATCACAGCGACAACATTGGGACACCTGTGGCATAAAGCGACGTCCATTAGACACATTCCACAGCAGAGCCACATCATTCACACACACACACTTTTTCCCTGCGCCGCTTCCACCTCTCTGTCCTCTTTATTTCCCACTCTACCCCCCAGGATCCTCTCTTTCTTCTTCTCTCCTTTTCTCTCTCCCTCTCTCTTTCTCCACACATAATTGATGAAGGGCCGTTTTCATAAATCAATTTGGGACGCACATCAGTCAGCCCTGAATGGAGGAACCCCCCTCTGAGTAGCGGTATTAATCTACCTCAGCATGCCCTGCCACTCTCACTTACACACACACACACACACACACTCGCATAGCTCTGTATAGTTTGTTTTCTTAACTTCAGGTTTTGGCCGTTGCAGGTTGCCAAACATGAAATATGCAAATGTTTTCTGCAGTTTTGCAGACACTCCGACATGGAAGAGGTCATATGACACACACACACACACACGCACACACTGTTTCCACCGAGTCTGAATAACGCTCGCTGTGATGTAGAGTTTGGAGGAGAAAAGTGGCTGTTTGGGGGATTGATGGATCCGAAACGATGACAAAAGCAGAGGCAAGCAGAATCAAACTTGGAATCTCTTTTTTTATGGACGTGAAAGATGTCTGATTCTTTCCATATGTCTTTGCTGTATATCCCTAAACAAACAAATATGGTGTTTGTGTCCTCCGCAGTCTGTCTCCAAGACAAATGCTGTTTATAATTACACTGATTTAATTGTCATTATTATTAAGGGGTTTCATTTCAGTCTTTCTGGAGCTGGCTCTCCATTTTAAAGCTGTTGTTTTAGATCTTTTTATATAAATGTAACCATGACACCGCCCATTCGTATTAGAAAAAAATGTGCCAAGTTGCAATGGATTCTGGGAACATGAGCCTGCAACAGCTGCAAGTGATATGCCTGACTTTCGTCTTTTCTCCGAGTCTGGATTTTCTTACACTCTGCCCTTTTTCTCTCTTAACTTTTTTTTCCCTTCACCTTGATCTCTTGTTCTTTTCTCTTTTAAATACCTCCCTCTTGCCCCTGTTGCTCCAGCTCCTATTTGTTTCTTGTTCTTTTACCTTCCGTCCATTCCCCCCAGCTCCTCACCCCACCGTCTCTCTCCATGCTCCGGGGTGTTGGCTTTAGTGGTAGTGAAAGCTGCTTTGCCTTTAAAAACAGTTTGTCTTAATGAGAAGGGGGGCAGGCAGGAGGGAGGGGGCGGAGGGTCACAGCTGAAGCCAATTGGGTCCCTTTCCTGTCTGAGGTGCAGCGGGCCCGGGTCAAGCTCAGGGTCACGCTGGCCCCGTCACTCCGGCTGGGTCCTGGTGCTGGTTCTGAATTGCCGCCAGCGGGTGTGTGTGTGTGTGTGAAGCGTATGTGTGTGCACAAGACGGCGTGTGTGTTTTTGTGAGAGTTAAGAGACGAGGGGCAAGAGGCACATCTGTTTCTGATCCCCCCAGAAAGCCTTGCTCTCCGGACCTGGAGGTGCTGGCGTGCCTTGGGAGGACTGACATGGAGAGAGAGAGGGGGGGCGAGTGAGCGGTCACACGAACGCAGTGTGTGTCGGGTACAACGTGGTGTTATGAGGCCCATTTTTGCCGTCACCTCTTCCTGTACATTTCCATTTTCGGAATGTCTGAAATCGACATAAAACTTCTGAAATGCATGATCACCTGAGCTAAAAGGCCTTGATTTAAAATATTGCATTTCAAATTATTTCAAAAGTATATAAGCAAATAGGATGTATGTTCTCAAAAATCTGTACTTGACACAGGGGGCTGAATTGTTTTTCTTGCTTTTTTGGCTCAGAGGCAGGCCTGCTGCTCATCACGAAGATTTCTGACAGCTGCTTTCTATTTATTTTATTCTGAAGACATTTTCCACTCATTATGGCATTACAATAATCTTTAATAGTTTTTTGTTTTTTTTTAAGCCGATGAAACTCGCAGGTGCCTGGTGTTTTTTTTTTGTCTCACTGTCTTTCTTCTCTGCTGACTTCCTCCTCCCATGACAACGTGACATACCCCCTGCTTTCTTTGCGGCGCAATTTGTTTGCTTTTGAAATGTACGTATCTCGCCCCAGCGAAATAACTGAAAGGAAAATATCTCACAACCCTCTCTGGGCGTCCTCGGCCTGTTGGAAGGTATAAGGTAGAGATGAAACATTCCCTAAGTCTTTGATGAGAGCCTGTAAAACAGGCACATATTAACAAGCATGACTAACAAGCTGCAGGACCCACAGAGCGGGATCACACTGTGCAATAGACACACACACACACACACACACTCGCAAGCCTTCATCAATTCTCCCGCGTTAGAAAGTATTCCTTTTCTCACAGGTTGTTTTATTGATCTCCCAGTTGCAGCTTTTCTTCATTTTTCCCCGCACGTGTTTCATGCGTCATAGACACGAGGGCTCCTTTGTACAGCTTTGACAAGACATTTTATTTCCTTGGTCCCGTCAAGAACTACGGTTTATTTCCGCCTGGGTCTTGTTTTAGTCATTTTGGCCATAGCGCCTGAGTAAGATTATTGGCTCCTCGCTCACTCCCCGAGTATCCGCTGAAATCAGGGCACGCAGAGTCAAAATCAAAGCCTGAAACAACAAGAAACACGAGCGGTCAGATGATCAGACGGCACATTAGGTCAAAGTTTGAACAGAGTTTTGCTATTTCCCTGAAAGTGAAGTCACGGCCCAAAGAAAAACACTGCACGTCATAAAAGCTCCAACTTTCCCTGTATTTTCTCTTATTCTGCAATTGCAGGTCAGAACAAATCACTACTTTCTTTCCCCTTTTTCTGTTTTTTTCTTTTTCAGTTTTTTTTTTTTTTTTTTTTTCTTCTTCTCTTGGTTACTCTCCATTTTCCTCACACACACACACACACAGACGCACTCTGGGCTCTCGGCTATGACACACACACACACACTAATATCCCCAAGTCGCCATTTCACAGTTCCAAACTCTCTGCTCGACACACCTGAGCCAATAAAGCGGAACGCTTTTGCCAGGAAAAGCTATTTCATTCTGTCCCGGTCCTCCCTCCTCCCTCCTCCCCCCTTCCTCCCCCCTTTACCCCCCCCTCTCTCTCTCTCTTCATTCCCTGGGGTCCTAAAAACTGCCCTGTACTTAACTTCTCCCAAAACCCCTGAACACCACCATGTCCACCACCAGCCCCCCGACCCTTCCCCCCTGTTCCCGATCCCCTCTCTGGCTTCATCCCCGAGGGCCTTCAGCCGGCAAACATTTAACTCAACCCCCCCCACCCCCCCACCACCTTTTCCGCCCCCATTTTTTCTCTCCCCCTTCAGGCTACTCAGAGAAGTTCTTTACAACCCTGTCATCCCTGCCAGAGCAGTAAAAAACACATCTGGAATCACACTCAACGCTCCACGCTCTCACCCAATGTTTAAGAAGCCCCCACCTCACTCCACCTTCTTCTATGCCCCCCCCCCTTCCCCATCCCTACACACACACACACACACAGACACGGCGAGGGCCACGCCGCAGGAAAAACACTCCCATAACGAGCTACAAACGCTGAAATAACACTGTTACCCTAAGTGAGATGTTTCTAATGAGGGTTGGAGAGGAGCGTGACACAGACACACTCATTTTGTTCGGGGAGAAAGGGGGAAGGAGGCCGTGAAACAAGATGCAGGCCTGTTGGGGTTTCGGTGTTTTCATCCGCCCACACAGGCTGAGGCCATTTTGGATCCTGGTCAAGCTTCAGTTTCCCTCCCCGCCCGTGCTTGTGTTCTTGCAAAGTTTGTTGTGCGACCCCGTGTTCGCTCTCTTCAGCTTTTGTGTGAGAAAGTGTCTCCTGGTTCTGAAGCGTGACTATATATACATTTAATAAGGGCCTGTGTGGTGTGGTAATGGGCGGTTGGGTTCGGCTATGGTACGGGCAGGAAATGTCAGCAACAGATAGAGAGCTAAGAGAGCGGAGCGAAGACAAATTGATTCTGTGAAATTGCCACCTCATCTGCCCTGATTAAGACCTGTGTGGAGAAACGTTGCCCGTGTTTTTGTGCACATGGTGTGCGCGAGATTGTTCTTTCGGGGCGCGCGCACATGTGAACCACCGCACTGTCTGTGAGAAAGTCTGCGCCATTGTTCTTCTCCCTTGCTCTCAGTTTTGCTGAAATAGATCCAATGATGGATAATAAAGGCTCAAGAAACCCCCCGCCCCCTTTTTTTTCTTTTACTTTGAGACTTAATCAGGGTAAGAGAAAGGGGTCGAATAATAAGGGGGGGGGGGTGCAAAATAACTCACGATTTCTGAAATGAAGTTTTAGAAATGAGGGGAATAACTCTTCAAGATATTAGGTTGCATTTGGAGCCCATAAGCCTTTAACCAAGACCATGTGCCACTTTTTGGCTGATTGTATGTACTGTACGTTTCTCTGTGTGTGTGTGTGTGTGTGTGTGTGTGTTGCAGAGAGAGAGGGAGAGAGCGAGGGTCAGGTTTCGGCACTGAGGGGAGGTGCTCGGTGCTGTGAGGGAGAGAGAGCAGTGCTGCGGTAGGTAAATAGGGCCCTGACCCAGGCCTGCCAGTGGAACGCTCTCCTCTCCCTCTGCCAGAATCTTTTTTGTTTTGTTTTTGTTTTTTTTCTTCTTCTTCGTCTTCTTCTCTAAGACTTGGGAGAGGGGGGGGGGGGGGGGGGGGGGGGGGGGGGGGGGGGGGGGGGGGGTTAAGATGGAAAGGGAGTGTGTGTCCGGTTGTGTGTGTGTAATGGGGGGAGGGGGTTCTGGCTATTAACGGCCACCATCATTTTTCTAATTAGTGCTTTGGGGAATATTTTCTTTAGGACTGTCGACCCTCCCTGCTGAGCTTTTTGGGGGAAAAATGCGTGTGTGTGTGTGTTTGTGTGTGCGTGTGTGTGCCCTGGCCTGTGCACGACTGTACTGTGTGTGTGTGTGTGTGTGTGTGTATGTGCACGCATGCAGTTCTGAGGCCATGAGTGTGTTTTCATTCTGCGGTTTTTCCTTGAACTTATGAAGAAACTGACTTTACGTTCACTACGACTCCATTTATTCACAACTCTTCTACATTTGCACGCATCCTCGTCCCTACCTGGAGGTATGAGTGGACACGCGCACACTCGCACACACAGTCACACACAGTCACACACACTCTTCACTCCCAGTTCATTAAATCGAGGGGTTTCAGATCTTCCCTCCTTCCTGTATTCTCAGAACTCAAGAGCAAAGGAAAATTCCCTTTCTCTTTTCTTCCCTCTCAAACTTTCTTTTCTCTTTTCTTCCCTCTGCTGCTGTTTCTCTTCATTGAGTCTACAGCTCTTGTCCTTGCTTTGATCACCCCCCCCCCCCCCCCCCCCCCCCCCCTCCTTTTCCCCCCCCCCCCCCCCCCCCGCCAAAAAAAAAAATCCACCCCTCCTATCCCTCCCAGGGCCTCCAGCCAGCTCACTGGAGCGGTTTCCTGAGTCTGCCCAGATTAATGAGTGTAAGTTAGTGTGTATGTATGAGTGTGAGAGAGAAGGAGGGAGAAAGAATGCATCATTGTACCACAAATTGTGAGTGTGTGAGTTTGCATACTGTACAAGCCCTTGTGTGTGTGTGTGTGTGTTGGATCTGTGGTTTCCAAACCAAACTTTATTTTGTGGGATTTTTTTTTTTCAAAGATCATCAAAGTAAGTGATTCCACAGAAGGCTGGCTTTCGTGTTGCATCTGGGCCGCTGCAAAGAATTCCCCAATCGCAACGCTGCTGGGATACGATTGCAATCGAGCAGCAGGCGTCTGCAAAAAGAAAAGCAAAAATGACCCAAATTCTCCCAAACTCGCCCCTGTTTCTCTGAATGGGGTTCAGCTTGCAGAGCTGGGACTCCACACTTCATTCAGTCTCGGGGCTGAGATTGTACAAACTGAAAATAATCACAATGCAACTGATTAGAATTCCTTCATGAAACACAAAGTGCTAAAAATAATCCCAAGATTGGAGCCATGTGTTGAGTTTTGGGGCAGTGGGGGTAAGGTGGTGTGTGTGTGTGTGTGTGTGTGTATTTGTGCTGCGGTGGGTCGTTGAGAAAGGGAGGAAGCAGCAGAGGGGTGGTATGAATCAAACCAGAGCGAAAAAACAGTTTGTCTTTGCTTTGAGCTCTGATAATAATGCCACGTGAGTCCCCGCTGCACAGCGTTTATTTACTCTCACAACTTGCAGTGTACACACTTTCACTCTCACACACACAAACATGTACACGCACTGTCATCATCACGCACATACGCACGCACGCACGCACGCACGCACGCACGCACGCACGCACACACACACAGAGGCCTTCCAGCAGACTTACAAATATGGACATAAACATGTAATCACAACCATGCACGGTCCACTACAACTGCAGTTTCTCACTCCTCTCTGACCCACACACACAGACGGGAGGAGGAGTGATGGAGAAGAGGAGGCTCATAATGGCCATGTGGTTTCAGTTAGGACATATTCCACCTGAGAGCATGTGAAAGAAAAAAAGAAAAGAAAAAGAGATGGAGTGAATTAGTTTTCTTGGCCAGGTAGGTTTCCAAGAAATTCAACTTGGGTGGTTCTCATCTGTTACAGTAAGTGACATGAAAATGAAAAAAAGTCGTTTACAGTGAATCTTAGAGATCCAGACAACACGCCTTATGATGTAGTGGTACTTTTATTTATTTATTTGTTAGTTACTTTGTTTTTCTAAGCGTAACCTCCGGTTTGTGACACTGGCTTTCTGTTAAACTGTGTGGTCTCTTAATCCAAGCCAAGATAATCCCGATGACATCACCATGACATCACCACGGTTATTATTTCGGCCCTTAGAAAGCCCCACCAGTGCTGCAGAAGACACACATCTGTTTTCACACAACCAGTAGTACTGTAACTAAACCGTAAAATCCCTTTAACATAGTTTTCACCTTTAGTTTCCCAATAAGGAACTTTTACAATTGTTAAACTCATAATTTCCACCTCTCCAATGAAGTGAGCACAGGAGCATAATTCAAGCAGTAGTAAATCGAGTTTACCCAGAGGTCACGGAGTTGTTGTTTTCCAACTTTCCAAACTTTTATACACACACTTTATTAATTTTGAATTATTTTCCACACTGGCTTGAAATTGAACCTCACACAATTCCTTGACCACGGAGTAATCTGTGTCTGCTGATTAAGATTGTACTATATGATAGAGGCGCGATGGAACAGTTTCTAAATTGACCTCATTGTGACATTCCTGTGTCAGCTTCTGTTTCCAGAACTACGTTGAACTTTGAGTCTGGCGGCTGATTGGATGGCCCACTGTCTAGATTCCTCCGAGAATTTGTTTGAAGCTGCCGTACGAGGGGATGTCATGGGAATATGGGTTCAAGTGTCTACTGTGACATAATGCCTCCATTGTGTGAGCCACCATTGGCTCTTATCTCCCTGTCATAACTCAGAGGCGTTGCCATGGAGACAGAGAGAAAACACTGTCTCATCTGTCACATATGATCTGTATATATATATATGTGTGTGTGTGTGTGTGTGTGTGTGTGAGTATCTTTGTAGACATGCTATAAATCTTAGCTGGAGGGAGCATCACTGTTGCTCCAATGTCATGTCGGTGAGGATCTGATTGTGACGGGAGTGGCTGATTTTGCCTTCAGTCATCGGGGAACAAGCGGAGGCCTCACTGTAGACAGCCCGGAGGAAAGTGGGCGGGATATCCTCTGGGAGCGTGTGGTTGGACAGCGGGCTCAGAGGCAGTGTCTGCTTATTTGATAAGAAGTCGTCCGTCAGGAAGAAAAATAAACAGTCGAGCGTGCTGCTACTGCAGGGCCAGAGGAAGAGCTGTTACTAGAGCACAACACAATATTTAGACTGCTGGGCCTGACACACATCCACATGGACACACACACGCGCGCGCATGCTCACAACTGGCCAGCGCACATACCTGCCCACGCTCAGGGCCCAACAAACACTCAGATCTGTGCATGTGTGTGTGTGTGTGTAAGATCTGCGCAGAGAGGAAACAGGTGGTAGGATGAAAACAGTGTGAGAAACAACAATCTGTGCAAATATTGCGGTGTTTGTTGGCTGTGTGCGTGAATGCAAATACAAATATACACGGGTGAGTGAGTGCACAGAACATCTAATGAAGAGAAAGTACTGAAATGTCCCCTTCAAGTAAAATACTTTATTATTGACTTCCAAGTGCATAGGTTACGTTTAAGGTCAGAGCGGTTTCTGTAACGGCTGAAAATCTTCTCCAACTCACTGTTATTTTTCTGAGGTAATACTGCGCAGTTATTTCAGTCTGCACCTAAACTAAATTACTGCGCTACGCTGACGTGACATGTGCCAAATAGGACTTGACTTGACTTTCACTGTGATTGATTACACGAGTCACGCAAGTTTCAAACTTCTGCCAAATCATTTTCTACCAGACATTCTGGAAAAAGAAGAAATGGCAGCCTGCAGCGATAGGAAAACCAGACGCAGAAATCTCGTCTTGTGTAGCGTGCATTTGAAAATAGTCTCTAACTCTGAATGCTTTGTAGAGCTCCAACTTGCAAAAGCATGGGTGTGGTTCTTTAAGGAAAATTGACCACGTTTTAAGCAATTCACGGTTGAAAGCAATCGTTTGGCAAAATATCTTCTTTCACATTTATTATATTATAATACGTATTTATTATAGGAATGAGTCGACCTGATCGGTAGAATATTTTAGACCTTTCCGTTCTGTGCTTGGCTGCAAGGTGTGTTCTTTGTGATTCTGCTTATTTGTGGGAGAATCTCACAGAGCTACATTCGTGTGTTTAGATAAGGAAGGAGTGTAGAGCCGAGGGACCATGTGAGTCCTGACCTCCTGCCTCTGAGCCCCGCCCTCCGGCTGTGACTGACAGATAGCATCAGTGCAGCTCCTTATCAGCTCCCAGGTCCCTGCCCTCGGATCTGGGATTTGCCTCCCAGCGCTGCAGCGAGAGGGAGGAGGAGGAGAGAGAGAGAGAGAGAGAGAGTGAGTGAGTGAGAGAGAGAGAGAGAGAGAGGGTCGACGACGTGCCAAGGCAAGGGGGCATAGACAGACATGCACATATATGGACAGGTATGGTCATGTGAATGAAACAACCTCTTATGACATAATGTTGATTGTTTTGTGGTTTACTGGGCTATTTTACCCTCACGTATGTGAGTAATACCCCAACAAACAATACATTCATAATTACAGAGAAACTAAGGAATGAAAACACACTTGATTTTCTGTTGAAGCAGAGAACAGGTCGCGGGTTCTTGCCCCCTTTTTACTTTATTGTACCTTCTCGTGTGAATTAGTCATAATAACAGTGGGTAACTAATTGTGTGTGTATGTGTGTGTTTGTGGCCTGTGTCTGGGAGCCTCTGTAAGTCATTTGGTGTGTTTTTTTTGGAGTGGGTGAGATCATGCTTCGCTGCTGACACTGAACATAAAGACGCATTGAGTGGAGCGCGGACCATAGGCCAAGTCTGGAGGTACGAGGGGAAACAGGGATTTGTGTGAGTACACAGACACACACTCACACACATACACACACAAACACGCACACACGTTCTCGCTCTCTTAGGGCAGTGAGTGTAGAGGGCTCCCGAGGGCCAGGGGTACTATCGTGTTCCCCGTTAATTATGACCGTCTGGCAGGCCGGAGAGCAGGAAGTCAGAGAGGGAGACATGGAAAGAGGGAGGGATGGTAGATAGATGATAGAAGGGAGAGAGAGAGCAGGGGGGGGGGGGGTGAGAAAAGTGATTCAAAATAAGGGAGGAGAAGCAAAAGCCAAGATGGATGATGGGAGGAAAAGAGTGAAAGGTACGAAAGGGGAGTGCAGGAACGGACGGGGGAGTGATAAAGAGACAGATCCAAATAAAACCGTACACAGGGAGGGCTAGGATGATAAAACCAGGTGCTTGATAAAAAGTGTGATGTCAAACTTTTAGCCACGTCAGGTCTTTGGCTGTTTTCTCCCGGCACTGCCAATTTGTCCTCTGGCATTCACTCCCCGACTTGTGATTTACAGCTTACACTCCTCAACCTCGGCTCTCTCCCGACCTCACGACCCCTTTAAGCAACACAGATTTGGGCCTATAACTTGAATTTACTATCCACACTTTTTTTTTTTTTTTTAACCATGCAACCCCTCTGATGGACCATTCTTAATCTGACTACCCTGACAGCAAATGCAGGAGGGGACCTGGGTAAAAGAGACAACACAGCAGACTGTATATTCAGTTATTAATGTTTAGTGTTTGAAAAAGTGAATTGCTGTTATGGACCGTCCAGGCCAACCCTGGGCCAAACAGCTCCATGAGCTGAGCTGAGCTGAGCGGGTCTGGGATTTAACTGGCTCCAGGTCCAATTACGACTGTCTGCCGCATCTGGACACACTTAGCTTTTAGAGTCAAAACTCACACTTCACTCCAACAGGGATATAAAGTCACAACTTTTCGAACTTCAGGCCAGTTCGGCTTTTATACCACAAAGAGCAGAGAATATTAACTAACCCTGCACCAGTCATAACACGGCAACACTGATTGGGGGAAAAAAAAAAAAAAACCCTGGATGAGGAGAAGGCCGGGAGCGAGATGGAGTGAGGCTGGCTGGCTGCTGTCAGATTGTGTCAATAAGAGGATTTTTTTCCATGTTGCAACACACTAGTTATGTTTGAGGCTTTTGCTGAGGGCAAACAATTACTGGAAAATTGCGAGATCAAAATCGCTACACTAACAATGCTCCGAGATGTCCCTTCGAGTGTACATAAATTACACAGGCTCAGTCCAAGAAACATAGACATGTTCCCTGTGTATCCGCGGATGACACGCGTAGTTCAGCTTCTTTTGTATGTATGCTTGTATGTGCTGTTTGTGGGCCTGCTTTGAATGCATGAAATATGAATCTACCATGACACTTAACTTCAACTAAACTTTGACTTGTTCCATGACAAAAAGCCAATGACCTCTCACCACGTTTCTCAGTTGCACATGTGGTTCAATTCAACTGCAGGCTTCGTCAAAAAAGGAAAGAAAAAGCATCTAAATAAAGAAAGAAAAAGTTGAATGGGGAAATTGCTTAGAGATGAGGGTGAATATTAGTTAAAACGCATTTGCACTGTGGAAATAGCTCCAAGCCTGCAAAGGGAAATGGAAACATGGAGGTTTCTGCTTTAAGCAACGTTGATGAACCGCTTTAATGACCTGGATGGTTGCGAAAATCATCGGAGCAGACAGGTTAACACTGTGCATAAAATAAACCAACTGAATCTCAACAAACAAATGCCATCACTGCCACCTTGTTAACCCCCCCAACCCCTCCTACATCCCCCCCACTCACCCCATGCAATAAAGAGCAGTTGCAGAAAATTACATCCCATAGATACAAGTTACCTCAGAGCTGAACAACAACGTCTAATCAAAGCATTCATGTAGCGCATTCCACATCGTGACACAGACACTAACTCAGCCTGAGGTCCGACCCCACCTGAGCATGGATCTCTGTCTCAACAGCACAATCGCACTGGAATGAGAACCAATAACAGCCTATTACCCTCCATATCCCTCCAGCACACACACACACACACACACACACACACACACACACACACACACACACACACACACACACACACACACACACACACGCACACACACACACACACACACACACAGTGAGCTTTACATCAAAGAGAATGAAAAAGAACAATAAAATCTCCGGATATGAAAAGCTCCAGAGGCAACGACGCATAGATGCTCTCTACTTTTGTGTGTCTGACATACAGTGTGTGTTGTGTGTGTGTGTGTGTGTGCTGTGGAGACATCTGACAGGGGAGGGGGTGCCATAAATCTCCTCTTCTTGAGATGTATAAAGCATTTTGATTGTATGTCTGCATGAAGAAGCTCCGGGCACAGTACAGCATGCATCCGTGTCTGCAAACTGAGACAAGCACAAATAGGAAAAGTGCGCTCTGTTGCGTGCAGGTAATAAAACGGACTTACATCCTGGGATATTTGGTGCATTTGAAGTCTTAATTCAACTACAGCTCCATTGCAATTCATTTCAATTGAATTTCATATGACATGCTCGAAGTACTTTCACATTTAGTCTGTATTGAGAGTAAAAAAAACAGGCTCATCAAATCTGGGGATTTGGGATTTTTCATATAAACAGAAGAATTGAGTTTTCCTTTCATAGAACAGTTCAACCTTTGGATAAAAATGCTTATTCTCTTTCTTGCAAAAAGCGATTCAATGAAAGGAACCGTCTACTAGCACCTACAATACAGATTATATCATGTTTGTCTAATCTGTGGAAGAAAAAATCGATGGCACAGACTTGAGAGAGGTATTGATCTTATCATCTTACCTAAGTGAACGAAATGCCAAAATGTTGAACGAGGCCTTCAGGGGTTGAATTGTGGAATTAGCCATTTTGAAATGAAGACAGTGACACTTTGAGAAACTTAACAGAGAGGTTTAAATACAGTGGTAATATTATGGTTATACCCTGAATAATCCAAAGAGTCAATGTTTTTACAATAAAAAAAAACTTAACTGTGGAACTTTTCGTTTTGAATTCACATAATCATTGTGTACAGTTTGGACCATGGGAGTGGTTATGTTACTCATATAAGGTATTTCTAAGCTTTCTCCCCACTGGATTTTTGTTATGTGCAACGAGTTGTAGTTCAGAGGTCGTGAAACACCATCATTCAGTTCTCTATGGAGACATTTTCCCATGAGCGCCTTTTTTTTTTTTTTTTGGTAATTTAAGAGAGGAGAAAGCTAGAAGAAAAAGCGGTGGAAAAAAACAGATGACTCCAGCCCTTGAATCTCGCTCTAGACAGCTCTGACATGTGCTCTGCAGCTTTTCAGCTCGCCTACATTTATTTTTAGATGTATAGGCTAAGAAAACATTGCTGTGCCACTGTGCTGTTGAATAGCATGATTTCCTCCCTTTATTCAGATACTGTATCGGTATTAGGTGCTGTATATAAGGAAGGTACTATAGTGGGACACTGGGCTGCTGCAGAGACACCTGTTGTTTGAATGCCTGGTTTCCATAAATCCTATGTCCAGGCTTATAACCCCTATAAGTGTGGAATTAGAGTTAGGGTTTTGATGAAGGGTCGCAGCTAGAAAGATGAAATTTGGTATTGGGGGGTTTTCAGGGACCCCGAACTCGCTGGTCTTGGTCCCGTGTCGCTCAGACATTGGGAAATGGGTGAACGGTCAAAACGCACCAACCGATTTGGCAGTTTCGCCCACTTCCTGACTTCCAGTTCGGGGTCCCTGAAAACCCCCCAGTACCAGTTCTCATCTTTCTAGCAGCAACCCTTCACCAAAACCCCAACCCTAACTCCACTCTTATAACCCTTATAACTCTGGAATTAGGGTTAGGGTTAGGGTTACCAAAACCCTAATTCCAGGCTTATAACCCCTATAAGTGTGGAATGAGGGTTAGGGTTTTGATGAAGGGTCGCAGCTAGAAAGATGAAATCTGGTACTGGGGGGTTTTCAGGGACCCCGAACTTGCTGGTCTTGGTCCCGTGTCGCTCAGACATCAGGAAGTGGGCGAAACTGCCAAATCGGTTGGTGCGTTTTGACCGTTCACCCATTTCCCAATGTCTGAGCAACACGGGACCAAGACCAACGCGTTCGACACCCCTGAAAGCCCCCTAGTACCAGTTCTCATCTTTCTAGCAGCGACCCTTCACCAAAACCCCAACCCTAACTCCACTCTTATAACCCTTATAACTCTGGAATTAGGGTTAGGGTTAGGGTTACCAAAACCCTAATTCCAGGCTTATAACCCCTATAAGTGTGGAATGAGGGTTAGGGTTTTGATGAAGGGTCGCAGCTAGAAAGATGAAATTTGGTACTGGGGGGTTTTCAGGGACCACGAACTCGCTGTGTTTTGACGGTTCACCCATTTCGCGATGTCTGAGAGACACGGGACTAAGACCAATGCGTTTGGCATCCCAGAAAACCAACTCTCATCTTTCTAGCAGCAACCCTTCACCAAAACCACAACCTGTATATAAGGAAGGTTCTATAGGATGACACCGGGTTGCTGCAGAGACACCTGTTGTTTGAATGGCTGAGTTATTGTAATGATATGAACCATGACTGAGGGTGTTTATGCAGCGGCCAGTAGCACATTTCTCCTGTCAGTGTAGATGATCCCTGAAATTCCCACTGAGCTTTGAGTTGTTCTTGGTATCACTGGAGAAAGATGTGTCCATGTACTTTTTTCGAGAGTATCTTTACTATAACTTTATTTTCATGACCATGTGTATCTACTTAAAGAACATAAAGCTATCACAACGCTTTCAATTGATATACTCAGGAATCCACATTTTTATGTTGGATTTTCACCTTTTAAAACCTACAATGTAAAATGATATTTTATCACATCCCATGTGCAATAACTCCTACTGATTCCTGTAACTTCAGCATACGCATAATACAAAAAAAGACTAAAGATTGGAGAACATGATAATTTTTCTGTCATACACCAAGACGTGTGTGTGTGTGTGTGTGTGTCTGTGTGTGTGTGTGTGTGTGTGTGCGTGTGCGTGCGCGTGCGTGCGTGCGCGCGTGTGTGTGTTCATTCTGGTTTTGTCACACTGAGGAAGTGACACAGCTGTTAAGGTCAATAGGATCCAGAGAGTGAGCGGGTTGTCGTCATGGCTCCCATCTAAACAATAGACTGAGGAGGTCGTAGAGGAGACTACATCACACACTTTGAACGCTTGAGGAGAAATCACCTCACTCCACAAACACACACTCACAATCACGCACACACACACACACACACTGTTGAACAATATACTATTCCATAATGAAACAAGCGCACTGGAAGAATTCACACCTGACAGCTGACACCTAAAACTCACCCTGCGCTCTCACTCCATCCAACTCAGGGCCTTTGTTGGTAAAACACACAAATCACAACACATGCTCGCACACTGCTGATACCCTCTCCTCTCCTCCTCGCTCGCCATCACTTTTATAACAACATTTATAATCATCTACATGACAATCTGTGTGGGGTTCCATAGTGAGGCTTCGAGGTGACAGGGGTTAGTGCTGAAGGGAAGCAGTGCATGCTGGGATTGCGGCCTGCTGAGAGAGAGGCATTCTGGGAGGCGGTGTCCTGCAGGCAGGGCCTCTGGGGGATGCTGTATGGTTAATAGGCCTTTCATGGCCGGCCCACAAAGGCTTTTGTCCCGGGCCAATTCATCCTGCCCAGCATGGAGAGATAGAGGGGGGAGGGTTTTTTTTCTGGGGTTAGGAGCCCCCATTTTTTCTCCTCTCTTTCTGCTCTGCAGTGTAGTGCAGGGTGGCGCTAGTGTGAGGCGGCCACATCCAAACAGAGCCGTGCTTGGTAGCAACAACACCAAAACATTGGCAGAGCTCGAAATGTGTTGGCAAAGTGCAGCGCACCACTGGAAAACACTCACGATTAATGACTCCCTGGAAACAACTCGAAAGCTGAAATATCCTGCTGGGAATGATGTTCCGAGTCTGGGATGTGGATCGCGTTGGAGTGGTTTGGAATAGGTGGGGGGGGAAACAACATCTACCGACTGCAAACAAACACACAGTCCCATCTGAACAAGAGGTCCAGGTGTGGTGAAATGCCACAGCTTGACAGTTAATGTGAATAGACCCGCTGGGTTGCAGTGATGCCTCAGGTACATCGTGGTGGGAGTTCCAGAACCCCCCCCCCCCCACATACACACACACTATCAGAGCCTGTGATCCAGGAACAGGCCGTTATTAATGAAGTGGACAGGAGCGGCTGCACTCGTTTCAACGTGTGCCGATTGAAGTGGTGAAGGGAATTCCTGAGCCGAGCACTGGGGCGCTCGGAGCTGTGATCACTCTGCTATGGAAGTGTGTCTCAGTTTGTGTGCGTACGTGTGTGTGAGTGTTTGGGCACTGCACAATCCACACTGGGTCCAGTCCGTTCACAACAACACAAGCACAGCACAGCTGCACTGGAGGGCCTGCAGGCCTCAATGGATGGATGGATGGATGGGTGGATGGATGGAGGGGGGTCAATACAAACCCTGTTGGGACCAACGCATACCAAATCAGGGGGAACCCAGCAGGATGAGGGGGAGGGGGCGCACTTCTCTCCTGAGGGACACCGTAGTTTTTTTTGTTTTTTTTTAAGATGTTTTTAAACTCATACACATATACCAGATTATACCAGATTAGGGATCTACTTTTTTATTCCTCCTATCTACCCCTGGAAGATGCTGCGCACTGTGTGTGTGTGTGAGTGTGAGTGTTTGGGACCCGGCCGGCTCTGGGATTTTTTTTTTTTGGGAGCCAGTCCCCATTGTTCAGATCCCTCCTCCTGCTTGGGAAGTGGGAGGAACCCGGGAAGGCGTCGCAAAAGGGAGAATTGTTTGAGAGCTCAGTCATCCAAAAACGGCCTTTCAATGTGAGAACTTGGGGAGCCGAAGAAAATGTCGGTGGCATCGCAGTAAATTACCAAAAGCAGCGAGTCTTCGGAGGGAAACGGGAGAACGTCGAAAAGTATCGCTCCTTTTTTTTTCAATTCGTTGTTGGTGGGACTAAAACCGAGCGGGGACCGAGCGAGAGGTGTGCGCTACAGCGGATTTTGGGTGAGTTTGATCCCCTCACGCGCTCCATGTTTTTGCGGTGTTACCCTTGAATATCAGCGTGTGTTGCAAAGTTACCCCAACATGTAATAGTGTGAGTGCGCGTTTGCAGCCTCGCGCCAACGTGTAATAACCTTTAATTTAGTTTTACGATGCGTAATTTCCAGAGAAAGGGTTTGTGTGGGGTTTTTTTTGGTGTCGGAGCAGCATTACTTGTTGCTGGTGACAACTATGATAGCCGCGTTTGTTTTGTTGTTTTGGTCAAGCTTAGTGGTGCGTAAAGTTTGCACCAAACTTTCCGGGGTCACGTATCGCCTTTGTTTGGATCGAGGAGTGTGCCGTGTCTCTTTAGTTGTAGATGTGTTCTTCTGAGTGAAAGTGAGCTTTACTTTGGAACTTAGCCTGTTGTGGGTCGGATGAGCTCCGCGTCCGTATTTAACCCCAAAACAGTTTTCCCAATGTTCCCGACCTCTGTCGCTGCACGATACGTGTGTGGGGGGAAACGGATCGGAATTGTGTGACACGTTGCACGGGCTCGCAGTTGTGTTTTGAGACATATGTGCGTGTTTTTGGGGTGTACATTGTGTTTGCGCCCTACAGGCCGCAGCCTATAGTCGCTCCCATAGGTTTTACATAGAGCAGCCTCGGTGAGCTCTGCCAGCTTTACCCCTGATTATCATATGGAAGAGCCGCAGTGTGCTGCTACGCGTAAAAGTCGCTCAGCGAGTGAGCGACTGTTGTGTAGTAAGCAACGCAAATCCGGATTATATTCAAGAGAACCTTTCGGTTTTCATGAGAGACAACCTCTTTCTCTATGACGGCGATAAATCACAGCACGCCGGTTCCACATGTTATTCTCAAAATGGCCTGTTGTTTTGGAACAAATCATAACAACAACTCGACCCGTGTGCGTCTGTGTACGCCCCCCCCTCAATCCCGTTTTTCAGAATAACCTGAAGACGCCAATAACCTGACACCAGGGCAGCCGCACGGGAGCGCAGCACCCCGTCACTCGCGTCGGGACAGTGTCTCCTCTTATCATCCCCGCATTCATTCAGGTCCTGCTTTAATGAGAAAATGTTTGTCTTTATCCCCGGGCTTGCTAATGAGCCGTGGCCGGGGTGTCAGTCACCGTGTGGTGACAGAAGAAGAAGAAGGAAGGGAGAGAGGGGGGGGGGGGGTTGCAGGACGTGGACATGGAGGCCTGCAGGAACAGCCGCAGGGGCTCAAGTTTCCAACCCCAGGTGTCGTTTTGTTATTCGGATTACATTTAGCCTCCTCCGCCCCGCATGGAGGACTTCGGCGGTTCCAGTGACAGACATGGCATCAGACAAGAGGGCCCGATTGTTCCCACTGAATCAATGTCACTTGGATTAAAAGTCGAAGCGAATGGCCTGGCCTCCTCCAATTAGGCGCAGCGCTTATTAGGGAATTAATTGGTCCCAGCAAAAAAAAAAAAATGAAAAAAAAGAGAGCCTCTTGTTGGGTTGGTTGTTGTTGTTGATCATCTCTGGCAGTCGGGGCGGATGAAAGTCGAACTAATTGATTTCAGTCTGATTATCTGCCTGTTTCTCACACTGCTGTGGCCCTTTTGATTATGCGGTGGACGGGGAACGTAATTATAGGAGTTCCATCATCATCATCAACTTTACGGGAGATGATTTGATTTAATCCCACTGTCGTAACTTGGTGGAGTAAAAGCGAAGCAGACTCGATTCTTATTGAGTCCTTATAAACGTGTAAGAGTTCATGAATTCAGGTTATGAAAATGACTGAAAAGCTGTAGTCCATTGCTAAAATATCAGTTATTGTTGGGAAGTAGAAACATGTCTCTGGTGATTAACCGGATCATATAAATAATTGTTAGTTGCCGTTCGACCACAACAAAGTATAGTCAATCCATTTCTGACACACCCAGTGACCAAAGCAGTGTTGTAATATATATATATTTATTTGTAGAAATGACGGTCGTCATTTGTCTGTTGTGAAATGCAGTTTTAAACTGTAAGTGGAGAAAATGTCTGAGTTTTTGAATAAGTCATGAAAATATGCATACCTATATGCTATGGGATTTCTTTTGCCAGGTAGAGCTGCACAGTGAAGCCTGCTCTGATGTATTTGATAGATCTTGGTGACCTGCCAAACAGACGTGAAGTGGAGACTAGAGCTGCTAGTTTTCCACGTATTTAGCCAGAATCTGGGGGATAGTTTTTCACCCGTTCAGTCGGAGCTGAGTTTTCGTGCGCGTTTTCACCTTGTAAAGAAAAAGTTGCTGTGTGGATTTAGGTATACGGCCAATAGCAATAGTGTGTCGTGCTTTCGCACATTATTTTGCTTTCGGACTTCTCTCTGCCATACTGAAGCGTGATGGAAGGATAGTGCTTAACTTGTTTGACTCTCACCTGGGTTTAAATCAAAGTCTTGTGGCTGAGATGGCTTCAAGCTGCAGTTTGAGATCGCAAACGGCCTGTGGCTACTCCGATCTCGTGTGTATGTGGGCTTTAGGTTCCTGGGGGTTAAACGCGGTGCACGGGAGCAGCATTGTTATTGTAAAGGGTGTAGCATTGGTGTAAATTGACAAAGGAGGAAAAAAAAGTCTATCCTGAGGCCACGCTTTCATCTCTGTGACAGCGGGTACACTCGTGCAGCCATAAAGGCTTTCAGGCAGAATCCCTGGTCCAAGTCAGTGTGTTCGTGTGCTTGCAGGTTTTTGAGCATTTGAGTGGCAGCTCCTGTCCGATCGGGATTATCTTGGCGCTGGAATGTATCGCTTGTCATTATGGTCCCTAATTATGCTCACCTGCGTGGTCTTTCTGAGATTAGGAGAAGATGTGGAAAATACTGCACGCCTATCAGGGAGAATGGGTTAGTTTACACTTCATCATTTCCCCGAGTAAGTTTCTGGCTATTGTTGCACTTTTCATAAAACCAACAAGGGACACAGTCATCGCCAAATAAGGCTGCTTCATTTCCCAGAGCCGGACATTATTGGTGCGTTGACATACGGTGCATTAGTCCTTCCAGTGCTGACAGATTGGAGGCTCGGGCACAGGCCCTGCGCCCCCGGGGGGGGGTGTCCAGACTTTGGCTCACCAGAGAGGGACACCTGGACCGGCAGGTGGCCAGGGTCCAAGCCCCTCCCCGGGGGCTGCATACCTCTCTCCCCATGATCCTCTCCCTCAGCCAGGACCACAGAGACGGGGAGGGAGGGAGGAATGTGAGGTTTGAAACAAGGGGGACTAGTGAAGGCGAAAGTCCTGACAGAGAGTTGGACGGGGTAGTTGTTTTGTCCGCTTCGTCCCCGGCGAGTATGCGTGTCCTATGTGTATAATCAGGCTCCCGGTCATTGTCTCGACAAAACAGCGATTGTCCATAGTCTTTAAACCAGTGGAGGCGATTTGTTCCACTACTTAAGTAAAAGTTAAGAAGCACTTGAAAGGATAATGAACTTATCCAAACCCCACTCTCTCCTGTGCGCACACAAACACACACATTGTGAGTGAAGTGCGAGTGCCGTTAGATCATTGATCAACTCCAGACTCCAGCAAGAAGGCCGTGTGTGTGCGTAGACAAACAGCCCTGTGTGTGCAAAGCAGATATTTGGACAAAGATTACAGGGGTGTTATTATGAGCCAAAAGCAACCCAGACACTTCAGCGGATCAATCCCACACGGGCCCGACCGGGACCGCTTCATTTAAGCCCCCTCAGTCACTTTTTCTCCCCTTTAGGTAGTTCCATCTCACACGCACACACACACACATCTTTATGATTACGTTAGATTTTTGGATCGCTTTATTGGGTTTATTGCGAGTCTGCAAAGTCTGAAGTCCTGAATCCCTCACTTGTTTCCATCCTTTCATATGCTAAATCCAAAAGGTTGCTCTTGTCTAGGGAACATGTGTGAACGAAACAATAAAAGCACCAGAAAGGCAAAAAAAACAAAAAAACGTCAAGGAATCTGGCTCGTGTTCCGGGGCTTTATCCAATAATCAGATTTAAAGTGTTGCCCTAGAGAGAACAAACTCATCATTGAAGAATGCAAAAACTGGCAGGAGAAGACATGATTCAACAGAATAAATCACCGGGCACCAGATTAGTTCGTTATTGGGCCCCCGAGGTTATCGCAAGCGGAATTTTCCATCGACGGCGCTCCTCTGTCTGCTGTCCAAACCGTGTGGTTGTGAAGTTTCGTTTGACGACATTTCGTTTTGAGTTTTCTCCTGTAGGATACTGCACATCCCCGGCTCTGAGTGACAGGACAAATGGTAGCTCTGCTTTACCACATCTCCCTCTCTCTCTCTCTCTCTCTCTCTCTCTCTCTCTCTTTCACACACACACACACACATCCAGCATCTAAAACCGAGAGCTCCCTTTGAAACAGGCCGTCCTCCAGCTGTTTCTGCTCTTAAGAAGTTCTTTCAGACGCACTCAAAAGTCAAAAGTCGGTCGCACCATCTTGAACGCAGCAGTCGGCGGCCCACACCCTCGCTCGCTGTTCAATTTCCTGCCCCGCTCCGTTTTCAAACTCCCTCTCATACCTGTTTTTCATATAACTCGCCCCTACGGCCAAATCATATAACTTCACAGCCTTTCCCAGTTCACTCACACCCCCCCCCTTTCTTATCTCCATTTCCTAATGCCTCCTCATATCTGTTTTTCATATAATATTTCGCTCGCTCTGCTTTTCTCTTCCTTCCTTCATCTCCCACTGAGAGTTATAGTGCCAAGCGGTTCCCCCTCTCTCGCTCTCCCTCCCTCCCTCCTTTTTTTTTTTTTCTTCTCCTGGATCCTGCTGAATAATGGGGAGAAATTGCTCTTGATTTATAATTGGTTCCATTCACTCTGATGCATGAGCTGCCAAAGGAGTTGGGGGCCCCATTCCCCTGCCCACCTCCCTCCCTCCCTCCCTCCCTCCCCTGCAACGACGCAGGAACACACAAGGAGCACGCTGCAGATATGTACAGCTACACAACGCTATGTATATGACTCGTATGCAAGTTTGAGTTTGTCTTCGGGTCGGAGATAAGTGGTAGCCTGTTTTTTTGCATGTTGACATTTGGTGTTGGAAAAACTTCCTGAGGTCTGCATATTTATGTGCCTCTGTGAGTATACTTTTACCATGTAATAGGAGTTTGTGTGATTGCTTGCTTATGTGTCGTCAAGTGTGTGTGTGTCTGTGTGTGTGTGTGTGTGCGTGCGTGCGTGCGTGTGTGTGTGTGTGCACGCACAGTGAGAGGGAGAGAGAACACAAGCAGGGAAAGAATGGTTGTGGCTAGATGAAATATGTAACTGCATGCGCGCGTGTTTGTGTGATGAGTGCTGTGAAATCCTGGCCATTAGTTCGTTTTCCCAGTATAGTATGGGAATGATTATGAGTGTTTGTAATGCAGACTCTGTGGTCAGTCTGAGCCTCCTACAAACGACCCACCCCGACACACTTACACGGTGCAGTATGTGGAGATGTTCAGTCCTTCAATCTGAAAAGCTCAATTGGATGAATCAAACAATTAATGTAGAATCAAAATCGAATGATATGAGGAGGACAAGATGACTGCGTCTCTCCACCTATCAATCTTTTCTTCCATCTCTTTTTTTGGCTATTCTTTATTGGATATTTTTCCTTTCCTATCAATGTTTTCTTCATCCCCCTCTATATCTTAATCTGTTTATCTGCTTTTTCCTACTATATAATGTGTGTCAGACTGCCCTTTTCCCTTATTATACCATCCATGTTTACACCTTCTGTCTACCCTTTACATATTCAGTATTTATTTCCTTTCACCTGTTGACCCATCTTCCAGCCATATCGCTTATTGCCATCCATCCATCCATCCATCCGTCCGTCCATCCAATTACTCCTAATCTGGCTTAAATTCCCTCAGAACCTGTAATGATCAGATGTTCCCATGGCCCCCGGTGGGCATGCTGGCATCCCTCGCCAGGCGGAGGAATGTGGGTGTGAGTGTTCACCACTGCACCATAATTAGCTGTCCGTGGTTAATTTGGCTTCGTTATCTAAATTATGCAAATGCTGCGGTGCCTAATTGATTAGAACGCCCCCCTCCTTTTCCATTGCAGGGCCTTTCCAGGTCCCTCACGTTAATCCTCGGGGCTCTGTAGCTCGTTAGTGTCTGTATGGGGGGCAAAGAAGGGGCTGGACGAGCATATTGCACGTTTTATATACTTTGTGAAGTGCGTGCGTGCGTGAAGAGTATTATGAAGAAAGATGGGGTACATTCTCAACCTTGTTAGGGATGCTCGGATGCTTTTGATGTGTAATTTTATGGCAGGGGAACTAGTGATGTCTGGAGTGGAGGATTTGGACTGGCCCTCTTTCCATTTCATGCCAAGATAAGACTCCCGAAGGTTGGCGATAGTGGGGGGGAGCCGAGAGATGGATGGGAATAGTTTGGGGAATTTGTTCTTTGCCAAGTTTTTGCCTGTTTAAAGTACAACAGGTTTTGTACGGAGTTTCTCCACTTCACTTTGCCCCCATTACTGATTTTTGACCGTTGAATGAAAAGTGGAACAAGTAGATGAATTACCTAAAGTTAAGAGTTATAGGTAAGTAAGCCGTTCAAGTAAAATATAAAGCTTTTCCTGCTTAATTTTGGAACACCAGGTGATTGTTAATGGGCAATCAAATCCTTTTTCAACTTGGGATTTGAGAAAAAAACAATTTAGCAATAAATCAATGCATGCACTGTTTATTCTATATTGAAAACAGCCGTTATTTGTGGTCCTTGAATAACTTGTTGTTGTTCTCTCCCTGCGTGATGGTCTGATGGTAAACCGGGGCGTGTCCTCCGTAGCCTCCTCGCCCTGCACCACTCGGCCCAAACCCCCGGGCCAGATCGAGAGGCCGGCAAACAGATTGACAGAGTGAGGGGAAAATATGTTGGGACATTCACTGACGCTCTCTCAAACACACCCTCTCATTGACGAGGCCCTGCTCTCTCCTCCTGCTCGCCTGCCAGTTGACATCCTCTCGATTAATTTGAGTCGCCGCTCTGCTTTCTCAGCCAACCTCTCCAGCCCCCCCCCCCCAAATCCTTCCACAAACCCCCTTCACCCATCTCGCATCACTCCCCGCCTCCCCAAAACTCTCCACATAACTGCTTTCAAACCTCTTGGTCATTGAGCCCCCCCCGTCCTTCTCTTTGGTCATTGAGCAAGGCCCATCATCTCTTCCCCGGGCCCTTCAGAGTAGCGTCTCCCCTTTCTCCCGGGGTCCACGGGGTCTTTGTCCGTGCACCGGCTCACTGCTTTACAATGACTCTCCACTCTATTAAGGTGCGTTCTGCCTGTTAGCGTCGCCCGGGGCAACCGGCCTCCCGCATGCCAGCTATGCAGCGTGGCATTGTGGGCCGCGGGCTCGAGCAGGGCAGTTGAACCCCCCGGCACTCCTCACACTTGACACCGCATGTGTTTATCTAAAGGGGGGCTTTGTGGTGTTTGGAGAACCTCGTCGGGAGGGGGGGTGGAGAACCTCGTCGGGGGGGGGGGGGGGACACGGGGTGTAAAAAGACGTAAAACTTGGGAAGGAGGGGAGCAGGGGGAGTTTGGGGAGGTGATAAATATTCAACAGCTCAGCTCCTCAGAAGGAGTTACTATCCTGCCTCAACTCCACCCCCCCCCCCCTCCTGTGTGTGTCCTCTCCATGCCAGAAAGCAGATGGAATGTGAGAGCTCAGGGAGGAGGCTCCAGTCTGGTTTTATCCAATTAGCAGGGTTGTCAAAATGAATTTATCCACGGAGGCAGGAGGACAATGGGACCGGCAGTGGCCCGGGAGAACAGGGGCCCCGGTGTCTTTACTTAGCACGCTCACAATGAACTTCTGTCAAGTGACTCCACCACAGCGACATATAAGGCACTCGGATACCGACACTCGCGATGCGTGTCCCCGCACCACCGTCCAAAAAAAACCGAAAAATAAAATACTCCTCCTTTTACCTTCAACGATATATGCTGTATACCACAGATGTCGCACATGATCTCCCTCACAGGCACCTGTGTGCATAGTTAGTTTTGAATAGTCATTCAAGTCACCGATTATTCAAAAGAAGTCCAGGTCTTTAGTCATCGAGGGGACGGTCCCAAGCGAAATACGCGTCTCTCAGGTCTCCGTGCTGACAATGAAAATTACACCAACT
Source organism: Colistium nudipinnis (assembly GCA_016785305.1). NCBI lineage: Eukaryota > Metazoa > Chordata > Actinopteri > Pleuronectiformes > Rhombosoleidae > Colistium > Colistium nudipinnis. Next base: position 970,556 of record JAFBJU010000683.1, on the reverse strand, counting down.
TTCCATGTATAGTGGTGAACTCGCAACAACACAGTAATTCTGCCCTGACCTCAACTCGGGGTATGTCGACTCCAATCTAATACCGTTTTTCATACACTTACATTTAGGATTTCTGTAACACCAGAAAGTCAAGACCCACTGTTATTGATTAGGCGCAGCCAAACCCTTTCTACTATTCAGCCTGTTCAAAGGTATGATGTTATGACCTTTCACTTGGATTGCTTTTATAATCACGTTTGAGCCACAAAACAAAATGAAAGATCTCTCTCCCATTTAGAAGTCTCGTTTTAGGGAAGCCTTTATACCTCGATTTGACGGTAGAAGTAGTTCTGCTGTCGCGTTAGCGCACTCGCTTAGAAACGTTCACATAGTTCTCCTTAAAGCAGAGTCACTGAAAAATGTTTTAATACCACCAAGATGTGCTTGTCACGTAGCACCATTCGTTACTGGTAAGAAACAAAATTGACGCACACGCACACAATTCCTGGGCCCTTAATTTAGTGGAGCTGTCTGTGTTTGTGCTCTGGTTTTTATCAGCCTCGCGTAGGAGGCTCTTCTCTCTCTCTCTCTCTCTCTCTCTCTCTCTCTCTCTCTCTCTCCCTCTCTCCCTCTCCCTCTCCCTCTCCC
>JAFBJU010000683.1:925851-969897 GCA_016785305.1 Colistium nudipinnis | reverse complement strand
CTCTCTCTCTCTCTCTCTCTCTGTCTCTCTCTGTCTCTCTCTGTCTGTCTGTGACGTCTCTGGGGTGGATGGATGGAAAAAGTTGGACGTAGATGTCAGGCCAACTTTTCATCTCGGGGTAGGGTATCCGCTAAGCAAACACAAGGGCTCGCCGACTAATGAATCAGACAGACACACAGGCTCAGAGGAGTTTTTTTTTTTTTTTTTTAAGGGAGTGCTGATGTACGAGGGCCCTTGTAATGCTGCTTTCACAGCAACGCTCCATCTCTGTCTCAGTCGCCACTTTAATTCAGAGGCAGAGGGGTCCCAAACTGGAAAGGTAAGAAGTCCCCGAGGTGTCCCGTTGGCAGACAGACCGCCGCGGTTTATGGTTAGTGACTCTCGCAGTCGGGACAGGTGCTAGATACAGATGCGTGTGCCTTTTATGGGCAGCCGTCCCGGGCTTGTGTCCATACAGCCAGCGGCCACAGAAGCCACGGGCCTTTACCTATGCTCACTCCGCCTCCCACAGTAGCTGGCTGTTTGTTTACCGAGTCAGCCCACTACTGATGGGCCACTCCGACCAGACCAGGGAGTAAATTAAACTGTGCATGTATGTCGGCCTTATTTTCATGACTCAAATACGTGCTCGTCTAGCCCACAGTGCAGTGTTGAAATGGCTTGTTGTCGTCGGCTTCGTTTAAAAAAAAAAAAAAAAAAAAACACAGTTGATTTACTTAGTGATTAATGGTCACACAGCTATTCGCCATTTGTGTACATGTTGCGGAAAGTAGTCCAGTCTTTCACGTTGTGCAAATTGGTCTCAAACTGTGTGACCGGGATGTACAATTTCGATCCACTAGGTTGACTGCGTGGCCTTGTGTGTTAGTTTGTGTGGTTGTGTGCTTTTCCATCAGCGTGTTGCAGTGACGGTGCATGGCAGCTAAACTGCTGCTATTAGAGGATGAAGGCGCTCGAAGAGTTTCCATTCTCTTCCTGTCCTGCTTTGGCCCATGATGTGCGTGTGGGCGTGTGTGTCTGTGTGCATGTGTAGTCCCTCATCTTTTGCGCTCCATTAATCATCAGCCAGGGTAGGATCAGGACAAATATGGATGAGAAAGTTGTGTGCTGCGTCCATCTTTCCTGTAGCCATGCAGCAGGGTCTGTGCGTGTGCATGTTTGTTGAAATGCACTACATGTACGCATGTGAGGGAGGGAGGGGGAGAGAGAGAGAGATTCAGTTTTGCAGGACCACCCTCCTCCTTCTGACGGGAAGTTGTTAGTTTAACCTGACAGGAAAGAATTCGGGAAACTTGGCAGCAAGCGACGACGAAGTCGGAGAAAAGCTGCTCTTTTCTACATGAACTGTTCATACACTGACCATGGCCTCCATTTTCCTCCAAATGGCCTGCGGCACAGGAGTAGAAAAGAGCTCACCTCTCCTCCATCTCACACACATGCACCCCCCCCCCCAACCTGCCTCTCATTAGTCTCCCTTTGTCCCGACTCTTTAATGCACCCTGTGTGTTTCTCCCTCTCTCTTACCCCCAGCGCCTACTCTACCTGTATCGGTTACACCTGAGCAGGAAGGCGCAGGGGTCGGGTTACGGCCCCGCAGAATGAGGGCGCCCCTTTGATGAATGCAGGCTGGATGGGTGCGGGCGGAAGAGATGGGGTCAGCAGTGAGATGGGGGCTGACAGAAAAGAAAGGTTTCATTTGTGTCTGCCGAGTTTGGCGGCGGAGGGAGCCGCAGAGTGCACCTCGCCTGGGTTGTGTTTCCTTAATGGGCGCCTGTTTGTGTACGTGTGCGTATACAAGTGAGATCGGCGCAGACGGGGTTATATGGCGAATTTCATGTTTCAGCGGATGATGTACGTGTCGTTTCTGTCTCAAAGACGAGAAAGTGCTTTACGCTGTTTGTTGTTGAGTGTACCAGGCCTGGAAATGACTCTAACATCTTCCTTTGTGTGTGTTTGTGTGTTTTTTTTTTTAGGCGTAGTGTATGGAAGATGTCTGGAAAGAGAGACTGGACTCCGTGGATGAAAAAGCGAAGGGCTCCAGTGTTGTGTGCTCTGGGTGCAGTGCTGCTGTGCTGCCTGCAGAGCTGTGCCTCCGTCTCCGGTGAGTAGACAAAAAAAAAAAAACGCACTCACAATCTGCATTAAAAGAAGAGGTTTTCCATTTGTGTGCTTGGTTTGTATTACAGGCTACGCTCAGTTTATGAATGCCTTTACATTCGTTTTTTTTTTCCAAACACCTGGGGCAGGACAAATCTTGCCAGGAAAAAAATTGTGTGGCTCCCAGGGAGGGAAGTGTTTAATGTGTCTGTCAGCAGCAACAGCACTTTGTTTTAAAATATATGTGAAGCAGTTGGTAGTTTGCATAAGCTGTGCCAGCCACCGTGAGCGCACTGGAGGAGAAAAGAAGCATTGTATGAGTAACGACGAAGCGATATCCTATCAACTGATAGGTTAATTGAGATCATTGACAACAGTTGTGATGACTCATTCCTCCTTCATTAATCTTTTTTTATGCAAAGACGGAGGGCATTTATTGGTTCTGGGTTTCAGAATTGAGAATATTCTGCTTTTCAGTAGAAACATAATCAGCAGTTTAATTTGGAATGAGTGCAATACTTGTTTGTATCTCCAACGAAATTCCAAAGCAGAAGTGATTACAATGCCGGCCACATTGTTAGTCCTGTAATCAGAGGTACATTAAAAAGCCATTTTTAATCGGACTATGGCTGCTTTGTGTAATCCTTCCTTCAGATGAGGTCCCGGTGTTCACCGAGGAGCCCGGCTCCGTGGTGCAGAAGTTGGGAGGCAGCGTGACCCTCCGCTGCGCCGCCCGTCCCGCCTCCGCCAACATCAGCTGGCGCCTCAACGGCCGGGAGCTGGCGGACGGAGACCTTGGCGTGGTGCTGGGGCCCGGTGGCCTGTTCATTTCCACGCTCTCCAACCTGACGCTGGGGAGGTACCAGTGTGTGGCCAGCACCGGCGCTGGAGCCCTGGCCAGTGTGCCTGCGAACGTCACCGCTGCCAGTGAGTAGCCACCCACGCAACGCCGCGACGAATAAACACAAACACACAGCCCCCATGGTAAAACCAAAACAGCGGAGGGGCTGTATTTATTTGCTTAAAAACTTCACCGATACATCACCGTAAACCTCGTACTTTTCCACTGCTTGCATCGGGTCTGAGTCTGATGGTTGCTACGGTCCAGCTGCAGTTTTGTTTCCCCATGCTGATTAGTGATATAACAGACCAGGAGTCAAGACCATATTTATTCATCGGACTTGGACAACAGCTGCAGTATCGCGTTGATCTAATGGAGTTAAAGTGAACGATTGGGCACGGAGGCGTTTTTAGTGCTTCGCTGGTCTGGAGTGCGTGTCGTTATAGTTGATATGCATCGCGGGACTCCGGAGGGGGGCCCCCGAAGCGGTGTAACCTGAGCAGAAGGAATGGAGGGGACCCGGGGGCCAGTCAGAGCAGTGAGAAGGGACCAGAGCTCAGTCTGGGGGCCCCCCCCTACCTCCACCGGCCCCCTCTCTCCCCACAACACCGCATTCCTCTCTGCAGACCCCGACAGCCGGGCTCGCCAGAAATTATGGCCCCGTAATTGGGTAGAGGGTTGGGTGTGTGTGTGTGTGTGTGTGTGTGTGTGTGTTTATGTGTATGCATTTGGGGCTGGGCAGGGGATATGGGGATAAGGGGACTAAAACACACCATTAGGTAAAAAGAGGCCACTGTTAACGGTATTGCTTTACACGTAGTGATGTGATTTATGAGGCGGCAGAACCTGGAATTGTCTCAGGCCAGTCGAGACAAGATCCTTGCACAAGACGAGACGCGATGTCACATTCTCCCGTTTCCTTGAAGCCCCCCTGAACATGACACACACACACACGCACATCTCTCTCTTTTTATTTTCTTCGCACATTTTTCCCTCCACACCCCGTCACTTTCTCTCCCCTCTCCTCCTTTCATTATCGTTCACTCTCCCGCCCCTTTTGTCATCCTCACCTCATGTTCCTCTCATTTCAACAGGGGGATATTTTGTCAAGCTGTGATTATGAGAGAGAGAGAGAGAGCGCGTTACACATGTAAAAAGGCCCTAAAAGTTATTGATAGATCCAATAGTGGTGGGATCGTGTTGAGATAACCACATGTGGAGCCAGACTGGTCTCTCTGCCTCCCCCGCAAAACTTCTCTAATTTAATAATGCTCTCCCTCCTTGGCCACCCCCAAACTGCCTGAGGAATTGCTCCATGGGGAGTGTGTACGTGCTTGCCTTTTCCATATGAGGCCTTTTAGCTGCGTGCACATGTTTTTTGTGATCAGGAGAGGTTGATTCCAGACCCTCCGTGCTATCCGACTCTGAAGACTTTTTTGGCACGAGTTAAAAGCTCCTTGCTTGAATTCTTGTGCAGAGAATCATCCTCCCCCCCCTTTTTTTTTCTAGCTGCGTGTAGTGTATCTGCACAACGTGAATGTACAAAAAACGTTGCACAAACATGTTAGAATTCAGATGCACAACACGCAGGCCTCCTACTGCTACACATAAAGATGATGAATGCACTGTCTCTCCAGAAATATTCAAGTCGGCCTTGCCAAACAGCGCTGGTGCGGGAGGTCTGCTTCTCTTTATGAATCCCATCAATCCTCCTGCAGGATGCACGCAGACACACACACTCAGGAGCTACACAAGTGCACACTCGCATGCACGCACGTACACCTGAGAGACACACATGCGGGGTTGTTCCTGTAAGAATGGGGGCAGTGGGGGGTGGGGGGCGGGGGTTAAGGTGTACTTTAAAGGAGGAGGATTTCGGAAGAAGTAGGCAGAAGGGGGGGGGGGGGGCAGAGGGGGATGGTGGCTGTAAAAACAGCACCTGATTGATTTAGCAAATGGAGCGACATACACACGCACACACACAGGCTAACGAATCCTGCCTGTGATTCTCATCTTTCAGAATAAGAGCTGAAACGCAGTGAGAGATGGAATTGTGTGTGTGTGTGCGAGTCTGTGTCTAGACCATGATACCCCTATAAAGACCCCCCCCCCCCCCCCCCCCCCCCCCCAAAAACCCCCCCCCCCCCCCCCCCTTCCCCGTCGACAGTTCCAGGACGCATGGTGAACAAATCAGAGTCCCACAGTGAGTGTTTGCACAGTGCTTCGAGTAGATCACCTTCGTCGCTGATGGGACACACCGCTCCCCTGACGAAGCTTTGCTCATTGAATTGGAGCTGTATGCAAAGACCAATCAGCTGACTGTTTAGGGCGGCCGCTTGTTCTTTTCTTGCCAGAGTGTGAGGCTGGGCCAAGGAAAACACACCAGTTGTGGCACCTCTGGAGATGATGGAGGGAGCCTGTGTTTGTTAAGAATAAATCAGCAAAGGCTGGTGGATGTTTAATTACGTTCCCGGAGAAGTTTTATTTATCTTTCATTTCACTGCTGGACTCCATCATGACAAATTTCTCGAGTTTTTGGGCTACTCCCCCCCCCCCTCCCCCCGCCTCATGTGCTGCCTTTCCTCATGTTAGTTTCCTTCTGCCTCAAATCTATAAAATGGCAGCATGTCCCCCACTGAGACTTTGATGGACTCAACCCCCCCCCCCCTCCAGCTTAAGTGCAGCTTTGTAGCCCCCCCCCCCCCCCCCCCCCCCTCCAGCTTAAGTGCAGCTTTTTTTTGCTGTTTCCTCCCCAAACTGGATATCTTCCTCTGAAACTCTATAGGATGAAAACCTCTCACCTCTGACCTTGTGACCAGGCCTCCAGGCCGCTCAGGTGGGGGTTTAGGAGGTCAGAGGTGACATGAGTGTCTGTGCCGTGCAGACTGTGTGTCTGTGGGACACAGTTGCAGCAAATGGCCCCAGTAATCTCACTCCTCCCTTTCCCACAGAATCCCGACCGGCTCCAGTTCCAGTATAATGCTGGACGGGATTAACTACACCTACTCGAATGTTACAGACACCACTTTTAGGCTTTGTAATTATCCGAAGTGAAATGAAATGAATGAGACAAAAAAATAGCCCATCTGCCTCTCATAGTTAGTTTTCTTTTCTTTTTTTTGCCACATTTTTATATTAAGACAAGGAATGGGAATGAAATCACTAAATGGTGAAAGACGAGGTTTCTATTTCAAATAGAGCTTCAATAGGAGGGAGGTTGTGGGACTGTGTGGTGCAACAGCAAGACAGCTCAGTTATTACAGTTTATTATTGCCCAGAATAATGTGGTTTTCTTCTTCTTTCTCCGAGGACTGGTTGTACACATGTGTAGTTGGATATGATTTACATTGTGTATTAGGATGATGAGGAAAATGTGTAGCCGCATTCGCTGATCCCCCCCCCCCCTTTTGCCTGTGTTCTCCAGAGTTGCGTGACTTCGAGCCCGATGACCAGCAGGAGATTGAGGTGGACGAAGGCAACACGGCGGTCATTGAGTGTCACCTGCCCGAAAGCCAGCCCAAGGCCCAGGTCCGCTACAGCGTCAAACAGGAGTGGCTGGAGACGTCCAAAGGTACGAGCCCCTGCATCTCATCAGCACTTCCCGTGATGTCTCCCCGGCACTTCCCCTGCGGATTCCCCTACTATCTAAATCATTTACTGGAATGCTATAATCCCTGCTATCTGACCCATTATAAAACCGGTGATAAGGGCATTATCTCGAATGTGGGAACAAGTTGTTTATTTTTTTCAAAGTATTTACTTCTGAGTTGCCTGGAAGAGAAGAAAAGCTCCTGTGGTTCGGCTCTGGTATGCTGATGATGCCTGGGAGCTGTAGGTACTGATATGTGCAGCTTATCTCTGAGGAAATGAATGCCACATTGAGCGGGCGCTCCCCCCCGCTCCGACTCTATGGCTGCCCCTGGTGGACGCTGGTGACGGTGCACGCGCGGCACATAGGAATCATGTTACACACACACACAGTTTCACAATATGGACTTGATTTTCCTGTGGCTCCTCTTTGTCTTAGTAATAGCCCTGTGCTTTCCTACACGTGTTCCAGCCTGGGACCTCAATTGCACGTCACGTCTCTCCAGTCTCTTGACTTCAAGCCCCTTTCCTAAGCTGCGTTTGATCATAAGGGATTAATGCATATCACGCCGCGAGAGACCACTCGTTAAATCTGGTGAAATGTTTCCCCTGCAGGGAACTACCTCATCATGCCGTCAGGGAATCTGCAGATAGCCAATGCCACGCAGGACGATGAGGGTCCGTATAAGTGTGCCGCCTACAACCCCGTCACGCAGGAGGTCAAGACATCCACCTCCACCGACCGCCTGCGCATACGCCGTGAGTCATGACAAATAATAAGATGGAAAAAGTGATGCTGGATCATTCACTGCTCATGAAATAAAAACCTGTAAAAAAAGAAACATTTATGACATTATTAAAGAGCACATGTGGTGCGCATGTGTCTTTCTCGTTGCCCGTTTGTGCGACTTTTATCATCCGATCCTGCCAGGATGCATTTAGCCACAGGTTGCTAACGTGCACAAGTGAGGCTTTGGCCCCTTCAAAGGCAAAGATGAAATGGCTTATACTTGACACATTGGGATTTATATTCTTCGAATTCTCCATATAAGCTTCAACAGGCGTAGAAGTCATTTAAAGAATTATAGGATTCAGAGTTCTCACGCTGTCGCCATCTTTTCCAGGCTCCACGTCCGAGGCGGCTCGTATCATTTATCCACCGGCGTCCCGTTCCATCATGGTGACCAAAGGCCAGCGGCTGGTGTTGGAGTGTGTGGCCAGTGGCATCCCCACTCCGCAGGTGACGTGGGCAAAAGATGGGCAGGACCTGCGTTTCCATAACAACACGCGCTTCCTGCTCAGCAACCTGCTGATTGACGCGGTGGACGAGGCCGACTCGGGAACGTACGTGTGCCGGGCAGACAACGGCATCGGCTCAGATAACTCTGCAACAGTGCTCTATGACGTACAAGTGTTTGGTAAGTGAACTATGTTTCCTATAATTAGTTTTATTGGAATTGATTTTGTAATTTCTTAAAATGCTTTTCTTAGTGAAGGGAGCTTTTTCATTTAGACTTTTCGTGGGTAGAGTTATGTGTTTTGGATTTAATAGTGAGACTGACTCCTGTTTGGCGGACAGTGAGGATTGTCCGTGCGTTCGTGTGTGTGTGTGCGCGTGTGTGTGTGCGCGTGTGTGTGTGCGTGCGTGCGTGCATGCGTGTGTGTGTGTGTGCGCACACATGCACACGTGTGAGTTCTGGGCGGTGCTCTGTCAGAAGAGATGGTGGAGACAGAGCTCTCTGTTCTGTAGTAGAACTTGATTGCGAAGTTATGGATGACTGTTTTTACTGTGATTTTCTGTGTGTGTGTGCCTGTGCGTGCGCGCGTGTGTATCTGCTGGTGTATTTGTGTGTGCCTATGCATGTGTGTGTTGTGGGCTAGTTTCTCTACAGCTGGCTCTGATTAAAGCCAGTGAGCTGCTGAAGCTGTAATGAGCTCTGTCTCTCCCTTATTCACGAGCAGCCAACCATCAACTAGCTGGCCTGGCTCTACATAGACCCCCCCCCCACCCTCCCTGTTCATACTTAAACACACATGTGTCCTTGTTGGAGCTCAAAATAATTGGTTTGCAAATATTGTTAAAATGATTGAACAAAAAGTCTCCACACTTGTTGCTTTCCGCTTTTCCGATGGGAGCGTTTTACCCCTTTTATTTGATATCCATTTTTACGAGCCAAGTCAAAACGAGCCTGGTGCCTCAGGTCCCCTCTCTGACTCCGTGTCCCATCGTTCCCCTGCAGAGCCTCCTCAGGTGACGGTGGAGCTGCAGCAGCAGGAGGTGGTGTACGGAGAGACCGTGCGCTTCATCTGCCAGGCCCGCGGTAAGCCCGCTCCGTCGGTGATGTGGCTCCACAACGCCCGGCCCCTGGCTCCGTCCCCTCGCCACCGCCTCTCCTCCCGCGCGCTGCGGGTCTTCAACGTGGGCCCCCAGGACGACGGACTGTACCAGTGCATGGCTGAGAACGGGGTGGGCAGCTCGCAGGCCTCCACTCGCCTCATCACAGTATCCACCGGTGAGTCCCGCGCTCGGGTCCTTTGTCTGAGATTTATGTTAATTTGGTATTTGGCAGGCTCTAGATGTAACTGATCCTGTCTCCGTAGGGATTTCAGCCAGGGGGAAGCTACCCTCAATCTATCGGCCGCTCAGCCCAGACAAGGTGCTGAGAGAACAGCCACCTGTGAGGCCCGGGGCCACAGGAGCCATGTTGCCTCTGGATTGCTCCGAGCTGCCGGGACAGGTGCTTCCCGCAGACGCTCCTGTGATTCTCAGCCAGCCCCGCACGGGCAAGGCCGATTACTATGAGCTCACCTGGAGGCCGCGGCACGAGCGAGGAGTCCCCGTTCTGGAGTACATGGTCAAATACAGAAAGGTACAACAGGGAGCCTGGACTCCGATTCAATTGTTTTATCTCTTCTTCATTTTCTGGGTCAGCATTTCATCCCTGGGTCTCTCTGCGGCAGGTTGGAGACTCTCTGGCGGAGTGGACCCTCAGCAGCATCTCGGGCTCCCTCCATAAGCTGACCCTGGCTAAGCTGCAGCCGGATAGCCTGTATGAGGTGGAGATGGCGGCCAAGAACTGTGCTGGTCTGGGACAGCCGGCTATGATGACCTTCAGAACCGGCAAAGGTACGACACAGTCTGAGCCGTCGAGGCGAGCGTACAGCAACATCTGCACCAGTCCCGTCGGTCCCCTGCAGTTTGATATTTATGTTGTTGTTGTCTTTTACCTTGTGATGTGTGAAAATGATTGCAAAATAACAAGCCTAAGATGTTTGATTTTTTTTTTTGGACTGTCAACACATCCCATGAAAAGACCTAAATTGACAAATGGAGTCTGTCTGAGAACTGTTGTAATTCATCTGTGCCCTCAAAAGCTTTTATTATGATGTGTTATTTACTCCTATTTTGGATTTGGTACGGTTGGATTAAAAACTACAGTGCCTGGCTGGAAGGGATCTATATTAATTTTCGAAGATTTATGTCCTCTGGGGGACCATTTGGCTCTTGGAAAGTATGACGCACAGGCTTTTGGTTTAATTATAGAAGTTGTTGACAGAATGCTTTTTACTCCTTTTTGACTCCGCTGCGACTGTTCTTCCGTCCGCAGGTCGGAAAGGTCCCGGGGGGCAGAATGATCCGCCGAAAACGCCGGCCGTTCCTTCACCGAGCCTCTCTCGTACGTGCCCTGCATCTACTCGGCCCCTGTGTCCGCTCATTAACAATACTAACAATTGCACGATAACTGTAACTGTAGAGGTTGTTTAAAGCCTGTCGACTGCGAACCATTCTCCTTTATGACTAACATTTCTCAATTTCTCTCTCTTCTCTCTGTCACTGGAAGATGAGCCCTCAGTAAGTCAAATGCGGTGGCTTTTTTGCCTGCACTGTTATTTACAGATTGTTGTCTGTTGCTGGCCTCCATCTGACACCACTTCTCCTCCTCTGCAGCTCCCGAGGCCCCCGACAAGCCCACAGTCTCCACGGCAACGGAAACGTCGGCGTACGTGACTTGGATTCCTCGCGGTAACCGCGGCTTCCCCATCCAGTCATTTCGGGTGGAGTACAAGAAGGTGAAGAAGGCCGGAGAGGACTGGGTGACGGCGGTGGAAAACATCCCTCCGTCGCGGCTCTCTGTGGAGATCACGGGCCTGGAGAAAGGTCAGCCACCGTCGGACACCTAAAACATTATCACTACCATTATTCGCAGAAGTTTATTCTGAGTCGGAGGCGTGTCGGGGGAAGTTTATTCTGAGTCGGAGGCGGGGGGGGGGGGGGGGGGGGGGGGGTCATTCCGTATAATTACAACGATGATGTCCTGCATCATTACATTCCCACGGCCCGTAAATTCGTCAGCATAATGAATGTTGTTGCAGTCTTTTCGGTAATTGCCGCCATCAATCAAAGCTGCAGCAAAGCAAATTGCAATCAACATCGCATGGGCTCTGGGAAGGAAAACGTAAAGTAATGGCAGATCTAACATCATTAGTCGGCACACCAAATAAAACTTCGTTCAACGCAGCTTTTCGTCCCCCCCGAGACAGAGCTTAAACGCGGTCATCTGTCCCCCCTGTAGGTACGTCCTATAAGTTCCGCGTGGTGGCGGTGAACGTGATCGGCTCCAGCCCGCCCAGCGTTCCCTCCAAGGCTTACACTGTGGTGGGTGGCAGAACCCACGAGCGACCCGTTGACGGACCCTACATCACCTACAATGAAGCCATCAATGAGACCACCGTCATCCTCAAATGGACGGTGAGTTACCGGAGGGACCAATGGCGAACGCGTGTTCCTGTCTGTTGCTCTTGGTGGCTTGAACTTAACGTGGACCATCTCTACCCTCCCCCACCAGTACACTCCCGTGAACAACACGCCCATCTACGGCTTCTACATATACTACCGGCCAACGGACAGCGACAATGACAGTGACTATAAGAAGGACGTGGTGGAGGGAGACCGGTACTGGCACTCGATCACCGACCTGCAGCCGGAGACCGCCTACGACATCAAGATGCAGAGCTTCAACGAGAAAGGAGAGAGCGAATTTGGCAACGTGGTGATCCTGGAAACAAAGGGTGAGCTCCTTTTTTTTTTTTTGGGCCACAGTGGACCAAACAGTCAGAAGCCTGAGTGGTTTTATTGAAACTCTCTTCTTGTCTCTCTTCGGTCTTTTTCTCCAGCTCGTCCTAATCACCAGCGGCCCGATCCATCACAGACCCCAGACTCCTTCGATCATTCCGGTGGACTGGTGCCTCGGCCTGGCGACCTCCCGTACCTCATAGTTGTTATTGTCCTGGGAGCCTTCGTCTTCATCATTGTGGCCTTCATCTCTTTCTGCCTCTGGAGGGCTTGGGCCAAACAGAGTGAGTCCTCCTCGCAGGCTTTGCTGGGATTTCTAAATCTTTGCCTGTACATCCGTCTTATTCTCCCTTTGTGCTTGTTTCAGAGCAAACGTCCGACTTGTGTTTCCCCGCTGTGGCCACCCCTGTGTCGTCGTGCCAGTACACCATGGTTCCCCTGCAGGGACTGGGCCTGGTTGGCCACTGTCCCCTGGACCCCCACGTGACCGCTCCACATGGCGTCCACCCCGCTAATGGAGAATACACTCCGAATGGCAAACCTCATCACCCAACACACTGTCTGCCAGGGTTGCAGCAGGTAAAAAAGAAAACATTTAACTCAGGCCGATAAGCGCTATCGTTGTTTTTTCATGTTAGTGTTAAGTAAATCATCTTAATGTCCCATTGCTTTGCAGAACGAGGTGGACTGTGAGATGGAATGTGACACTTTGTTGCCACAGACTGTGTCAAATGGACATTTGCCCATCTACCACTACTCCACCAGGTACATTTACACAACTCTTACACTGTATTGTACTGAAGGAACATTTAAAAAATGATTCTACATTAAGTTTCTCGACCTAATGTAACCTGTCCTTTTTACTCCTCTTCTTCAGTGGGCAAGAACACTCTTGCTGTATGCCTGATGACTCCACTCTTCAGCTCCTCGACTCGTCCCATCAGCTCCTCTGTTCACAGGAGCTGGGAGGTGACGGCGGCTTCTGTGGTGGAGATGAAGATAAGGTGGAGGAGGACATCACTCAAAGTAAGCATGGATTCATTCATTAAATTGTCCTTTTTCCCTATACAACAAACTAGGACGCAGGAAGGGCAGAGGTTTTTAACTGGATGGATACATTTATACATTTCATTGTCTGTTTTCTGACCACTGCCCTTTTTTTCTTTCTGCAGAGCCAACGTCCATCCCCCTTTTATCTCTAGAGGACGAAGGGATTTTCACCACATCCTCATCGACAGCCACGACGCCACAATCGCAAGATACAACAATACAGGAAGTGAGCATCCTCCCAAATGAAGCGGCCCCCGAGGACGATGGGAGAGACAACACGACCGACGCATGAGAGACTGTTAAACAAACAGAAAGAAAAACAAGAGAAAATATTTATTTTTGTATCACAGATATTTATATATTTATGCGTTTGTACATAATGGTCTGATTATACTGTATATAAGGTTATTTTCATATTGAAAAAAAAAAAAGGACTCTTTATTCATTCGGATGACCTCTCGCCACGTCATTGACAAAGGGAGTCCCATGTTGTGATGCTGTCTGCATTTCCGGAGGAAGGAAATGAGAATCGACGTTCTCCCTCAAGATCGGTGGCTTCCTCTCTGTTCAGCACTTCATGTTTGTGACACTCCTCACTCCTCACATCATTCCTAGTAGACCTCCATCCTCAGTGTCTTGGAAACTGGGTGCCACGTTTCCTCCAAGCAGTACGGTTCAGTTCAGTTCATTTAGGTACACCCTGGTGTGCCTTCCGTTTCCCCCGGCAACCGTACCCTCATGCATGTGAAAGCAGTGACAGTATTGGACTTTTCTTGCCTCTACTTAAAAAAAAAAAAAAAGACAGACTGAAAGCTGCAACCACACCTGTAACCGTCTCACCTCTCTGCTGACAGCTAAGCAATTCAATGGTAATATGGAAAATGTGTAGGAATTGTGTAGAGGATTTCACAGCAGTGGTCACGGAACACGAATGACTTTAACTTGAAGAATCAAGCTGATCAGGAACCTCGGCAGCCATCAGTTGCCATTGAGGTCCCGTTTCTCCGTCGACCAATCAGCGAAATGCTGCGAGCGAGCTCCACCCTTTAGTCACCATGTGGTCTGGAGGTGTGTTATCTGTGTGCCCATTCACAACTAATGTGAGTGGAAACGCAATTAACACACGCCGTACCGAACTGGACCCCGCTGCTTGGTGGAAACGCACCAGGTAGGAACGTAACTTTACACAGCGGAAGGGGCCAATGAAACCTGTCTGCGACTAACCATATGCGGTGTGTTTCCCTTCACTGGCGCTTTGTCACGTTTTCAAGACAACGGTCCGTTTGTATAGCTGTAACACAAATGTATAATGCGTTGTTCCTCATTAACAAAACTATTAGTAAGTGTACGCAACATAAATCAGTCTGTTTCCGTAGTTTACGAGAGATGATATATTGTATAGTTATTTATTTTTTTATTGGACGTTATATTTTTTAAGTCACTGAATGGGAGAGATTCTGGAAAAAAAAAATCCTTTAACTCAGTCATTGATAAGCTGAACTTGATACTGCAACCACTTCTGTGTTTACTCATTTGCTGATTACCAAATGACAGTCAGGTGAGGGTGCTGTGACAGGTGTGTCAGTATTACTCCTCCCTCACAGGTCGGTGCATATAAGTATTAGTCTTTGCCAGAGACATCCGCAGTCAAAATGAAGGAGATCCCGAATCTACACTCCCCTGTTTGAAACTATAGCTGTTTTACGGTTGCACATGCTGGAGCACTATTGCATGTAAATAAAAGCTTATGAAATGGATCGGTGGCTTTTCAATTTTGGGTCCAAAATTGTTTGAGGAACCAGAAGCGCGCGTGCCACGCGCCCTGTCGTTTTACGTACATCATGAATGAGAGGAAAATGGACGATTTCCCCTTGTATTTTATTAATAATACGCACAAATATTTAAGTTGGCTTTTAATGCATCCACTACGGTCAAGAAAATATATCGCAGGCTTCATTAGGATCCTCTCGTACAGATGATAACTTAATGAGTTTTTACCGACCCCCTAAAAGGACATGGGCAAAATTGCATTTGGTACTTATGCAAAATATAAATTAAAGGAAACAAAAGTTTAATTAGTTTCTTTTAGGGGGACCGTTAGTGTGAAACATCCAGAGAAAGGTTAACAAAAAGGAAACTACTGAATTAAGGTGCCTCCTAGTGGACCATTGTTAAAAAAAAAAAGAAAAGACTATTCTCTAGTTTGCAGCAAATACAAAGTTCTTATTATAAACTTTATTAATCAATTCTGTATTTACAAATACATACATATTTGAACAATTTTGATATGAAACATTGGTATTTACAAAATAGCTCTCGGGGGAGGACAAATTCTGTACAATACAACCTGATATAAGTTAGTAAATTACATTGGTAGATAACTGTGCAGAAGGTTTCTTTATGACCCAGAATACACTGAATTCAAGTTCTAAACCTCAATTTCATGTTGTTTTTACTACCAAACGGTCAGTTTAACCAACACCTCAAATCATTTCTGAAATATAACAAATTATAAAATCAAATGTTCCACAAAGGAAATATATCTGAGATGGAAACCGTAAACAATGGGTGTGAAGTGAACTGTTCATCTGGGGCTTCACACTCTTTAACAGAAGAATATGTAAAACAGAAAATGGAAGCCTTCTCTCCACAAAAGCATTTTGTCAACATGCTGCAGGAGCTCTCCTCACACAGCAGAGCTGCCGTCGTGGCCCAGAATGTGGCTGATGTTGTGGGCGGGGCGATTGGGCTGCTTGCTCGAGTCTGCGGCCGAGGTGTTGGAGAGTGACAGCAGGGGAGACATAGGCATGGCCGAGCCGTCGGTGGGCATTCCAGTGGCAATCTCCGGGAACAGAGACGTGAGGCTAAAGTTGGATATGTGAGGGGTGATTCCCGACGAGTTGGCAATAGGCATCGGGGGCATATCTGGGAGCAGGGAGAAGCTGGCCTGACCAAAACCCACAGGGCGAGGCGGGGAAAGGATGGAGCTAAAGCGGTTGTTGAGAGGAGGAGCGCTGCCTTTGTCGGCACTGGGGCTGGTAAACATTTGGTTGGGAAAGTATTGAAGGGTGACGTCGCTGGGAAGGCTGGGGTGGGCCGCCGGAGAGTAGGAAGGATAGAAGGAGGGTAACGTGTTCTGGGGCTCCACGGGCAATAGGGAAGGTGTGCGGGAGGTGTTGGCCTGGCTCACAGGAGGGATGAATGTGGAGTTGGCGTTGATGGGAGGCGGGGGATTCATTCCTCCCTCGGGTATAAACGGGAAACCAAAGTTCTGCGTTATGTGCTGTTCAGGAACCAGGTTGTTCTCACTGGGAACCTGAGCGCTATCTGCCATGAAGCGAACAATGGTGCTGCGTCTGGCCTCTCCTCCGGGCTGCGGGCGACCCAGCAGCACACCTCCTCCGGAGGGCAGGGGCAGGTGGCCGTCGGGCTCAAAGGGGTTAGTCGGTCTCAGAGTCCCCGATCGCGGCCGGTCACCAGGCCTCAGCTTGGTGGGCTGAGTGTCCCGGGACATGTGGCGGGAGTGCTGGCCGACAGCGGTAGGGGGTCTTGAGGGGGCGGAGGAACGGCCCGGCTCGGAGCTGCTGTGGGGGGTCGGAGGGTGGGGGAGACCTGCTCGCACACCTGGGCCTCCGTGCATGTTAGCGCTTACCTGAGAAATATGGCCCTTGTTTCCATCTCCGAGCCGCATCGCCGGGGCCTTCTGCGGCACACTGGGGCTGGAGGCCTTGGCCTGTATGTCTGCTGAAGAGCCTCCGGGCACACAGTTGTACTCCATGCTGACAGGTGGACAGCACTGCACCGCCCGCGGGTGGTTGCTCTGGTCGGGGAGGTGGGGGGAGAGGAGGCTTTGCATGAAACTCTGGTGACAACCCTCCTGCTCTCGGGGCAGCGGGGGCCCCACCTGTACCCCCTGTGAACCGGGGTGGGATACGCTGTAGCCGCCGCGGTTCCTGCCGTCTGCTGGAGAGCCGACGTTCATCCTGAACCCTCCCTGCTGCTGCCCCTGCGGGCCTCTCTGAGATGGAGGCACCGACTTCGGCGCCATGTCGCTCCCACGGGACACTTGAGCCTCAAAACCACCGAGTTGGTGAACCCCTCCTCCTACGCCCATAGCCTTGAAGGGCGGACACTCGGAGACCCGCTGAACATCAGCGGACACCGGGTGATCCGAAGGCAGGCGGCTCTGTGGGTTGTGTGCAATGTTGGGCTTCCCTCGTGATGTGTCGAGGTAACCGCAGAGTTCTGGTTGCTCCTGGGTGGCACCGTGGCCAGGCTGAAGGTGAAGACCCATGCGTTGCTGCTCAACACTGGTGGAGCTTTTACCGATGAGCGCCTCCGCAGAGTAGTTGGAAACCCGGTGGCGTTCCTGGCGTGACGGGGCGCAGGCCAGGTCAGATGACCGGGACACGGGATTGCTGGGAGGAGAGATGAGCTGCTGCTCCAGTGTCCTGGAGCTCATCATCCGCTGCATAGCGTTATGGTCCTGGCCCGTCTGAAGGAAAAAAACACATATAAATATTAACCATCTGCTAAAATTTCAGTTTGAATGTAAGGAAAGCAATACAGCCAGACAATAGTAAAAAAGTAATCTCACTGTGGGTCATGCTGCAACCATCCAAAAACCTAAATTTAACATTCTCCCCTGAAAGTTGCCAGAGATTTATGAGTTGTCAAAGTATAAATTAAAAACACTGACAACTTGCAAAAGAGTACAATAAAAAAGCTTAATTGAAATTATTTACATACTGGAATTTTCATTCCTTTGTCTCAACTGTGGCTAAGGGGGCAGGTCTGCTTTCACAATGCGAGGCCCAGGACATAAAAAAACACATTTTGTTTTTGTTCTTCGGGCTTTTTTAAGTATATGTGGTCTTCCCTGGTGGATTGCTGCACTTAGTTCTGTGCAAGAGAAACAGGTTATTGGCCACAGTGCTGGGGAGGTTTATTGTTTGCGATTGCTTTTTAAAGGACCTATATTTGACATGATATATGATTTAAATGGTAACTTATTGACATTTGTAATTGTGGGTCTTTCAGGAGATACAATTGTTAGTTTCCAGTCTTACTAAATAATGGCACCACACTTTCCACCATGTAACCCCGCTAACCTTGAGGAGCTCCTGCTGAGCCAGGTGATTGCTGTGGTGCGCCCTGGATCCTGCTGATTGGGCCTCACAGCTCTTCTCCTGGTGTCTAAAGTGCTGCTGCTGCTGCTGCTGCTGTTGTTGGTGTTGCTGATGCTGCTGTAGATGCTGATGGTGTCTGGAGTGTGAGCTCTGCTGCTGTAACTGCTGCTGTTGGTGTTGTTGTTGTTGTTGTTGTTGTTGTTGTTGATGCTGCGCCTGTGGCTGCTGCTGAAGTGTCTGCTGTTGGTGCTGTTGGTGCTGAGACTGTTGGTGTTGCGTTGGCTGTTGATGTTGCTGTGATTGTTGGTGCGACTGTTGCTGTGGATGCTGCTGCTGCTGCGTGTGCTGTTGGTGTTGTGTTTGTTGTTGGTGCGAGTGCTGCTGTTGCTGCTGAACTCCAGACTTTTCCAGGTGATGCTGCTTCTGCTGCAGGCCGGCGGGTGACCCGGTTTGATTGCCCCTGACAAGCCCCCGCTTCTTCTGGACATGCTGCTGCTCTTGTTGCTGCTGCTGTTGTTGTTGTTGCTGCTGCTGCTGCTGCAGCGCCCTCTGGTGTATGGAGTGACGCTGTGCGGTGTCAGGCTGCGTCAGGTGGTGCTGCAAATGATACAGATGGTGCCTCTGCTGCTCCTGCTGCTGCTGTTTCATGTACAGGTTCCCTCCCAGATGTTGACCCGACTGGCTTACAGAATGCTGGGGATGACCCTGGGGCAGGTGAAGTACTCCTGGCTGGTTTTGCTCGGGGGGTCCCTGAGGAGGGCAGTGCCCATCTAAGGGCCGAACTACTGGGCTCATGAAAGAGTTGGTGGAGAAGAGGGGACCTCCACCATCTGAATTCATCCTCATGACACCCGCGGAGGTGGGCAGCAGCTGGCCCACCATCATCTGGCTGTGATCCGGAGTTTTCACATCCATGTGGCTGACAGTGGGGGCCAACGTGGGACACGGCTTGGGACGTTTCCCAGGGTTGAGCATCACTGAAGGAGGCTCCTGGGCCTGCCGCTTTGAGATAATCTTTGCTTGTCTCTCACCCAAGCCAACTCCAGCCTGAGCCCTCATTAATGCACTCTTCAAGGGGGTGTACTCATTGGGCTGTGGTGCACCTGAGCAGGGGGAGAGGGCGGTGTTGGAGGGTTGGGATATGTGGGCTGAGGTCCCCACGGGTGAGGGAACTGAGCCCTGTTGGCCAGCCAGACTGGGAGAGCCGGGGTAGGGCTGCTGAGCGGAGCTGGGTCTGATCAGGTTGTTGACATTGAGGCTGGCCACCGTCCCACTCTGAGACGAGCTCTGAGGCTGGACCTGTGGGAGAGACTGAGTCTGGGAGTATGAGATGTTTTGTGGATGTCGGTTTACGTTTAGACCACTCACAGAGCCTTCTCCAACTTGTCTTCTGACTGACACCTGGTTCAAAGGTTTGACTGTCTCCATGGGCTTAGTTACTTTGGCCTGCTGTACTGCTGAGCCTCTTTCTTTACTGGTAGATACCGTTGGGGTTTTGGGAGGCTCCCATTGGGCTGTGGTGGGGTTCGATGAGGCGGCGTTGTCCACAGTGCAGCCTCCACTCCTCCTCCCAGGACTGTCCTGCTCCAGCATGGCCAAGGCCAGCATGTCCGCCTGCTCAGATGTGAACGTAAATGATCCAAAGGAGCCAGATGATGCACTGATACTGTGGCCCTGGGGAAGCATGGAGGCCACAGAGAAGCTCCTGCCTCCACCAGCCCCAGTAGACATGGGAGAATCTGTCTGTCTGCTCGCTGTCATCGGGTGCTCCATAGTTTGATCGTCAAGGTTGGTGTACACCTGCTGTGACAGGGAAAATTCCTTTCTGGAGGGAGTGTCCGACGTGGCTGCCACCAGGCCCACTTTCTCTGCAGCGATCGAGTGTTTCGCTTCCTGCGGCTCTCTGTCTCTCCTGGGTGCCTGGGAGGGTTTCACCTCAGTGGGGTGGCAGGAGGAGGGGTTGGACAGGTTTGTGTCACTCTGCTGTGAAAGTGCTCTGCTGAAGCCTATCCTTTTCCTTAATTCGGAACTTGTTGAAGGGGCCGGGACAGAGCTGTGGGATGCAGAAAACGTAGATGAAGTGGATGAGGGTGTGACTGTTTGGGATACAGAGGGTGCAGGGGTGGGCTGAGGTTTATTACAGGGCACAGGAGCGCGGGTATTAGATGCCTGGGAGGGACACACTGAAGTTGGATGGGGGGCCTGTTTTAAAGATACTGGTGCAGTTGTTGTGATGCTGCTGGTGCAGACTGGAGTCAAACATGCAGTACAAACGGGGATGGAAGTGTGCCCGGTCTCAGGAGCACCTGCGGGGTTGACCACTGACCGGCTTTGTCTCAACACAGCAGCGGTGGCAGCTGATCTGCTTTGTGTTGCGGCGGTTGCCGTGTTTGAATGTTTCACCTCTGAGACAGTGACTTTGGTTACAGACGAGTTCTCGCAAACTACAGCTGGTTTGCTCTCTATGATCACAACTGCGCTGACTGATGGCTTCACTGTTGTGGCACTGACGGCGGTTACTGTTGTTGCCATGGCGCCAGTGTTGGTGTGACTGTAAACAGCGTCACTCTGAGTTGCACTGACCAAGGTTTTGCTCTGCGAATGGGATTGATTAAATATAATTGTCTCACTAGATGAAGAACAAACAATATTTTTCTTTGAGTTTGGCGTAGTAGTGACGTTTCCAGCAGCATCACTGCTATCTGTAATTGTGACAGCTGTGGTCCTGGCGGAGGGCGTGTCTGTGATTTTTACAGGTGATGACTGTGGAACTTGAGATACTGTGGCCTGAACTGTCTGACTCTCTTCTGCTGCAGCTGTGGGCTTGGCTGAAACAACGGCAGCAGGCTGCACCTGACTGAGCTCCCTTTTCTTGGCAGGGCCTTTAGTCCTTTTAGCTGTGGCTCTCTTTATATTCGAAGTTGCACGAACCCTCTTTGCAGAAGGCTTTGGGGCATTAACTACCAGCTGCGATGCCACTGGATTCAAGCAAGGGAGCTGTAGCTGTTGGACAGGTAGAGCGAGTGTGGTTGCAGAGGCGGGTGCAGGAGCAGTAGTTTGCTGCTTCTGTGGAACCACTGAGAGCTGAGCTGCAGGAGGCTGAATGTTGTTCTGGCTCGAAATGGTAAGTGGTAGGCCCTGAGAGATGCTCTGGTTGAGACTGCTGAGGGCCCCTAAACTGTTGAGGGCCACATTAGTAGTTGGTTCCTCAGTAGTGGTGGGCTGAACCAACTGGAGTGTACTCTGGCCTCCCTGGGAGCTGGTTTTGTCAGAAGTCTTCATGGGCTGCAAGGCGAACACCTGGCCATTCACAGTGATCGTTTGTGGGGTCGGAGGAACCTGCGGGGAAGGTGCCTGTGTGACCTGTAGGGGTTGGTTCATTTGAGGCTGCACGGGCCGTGGAAGGATGTGCACCAGCTGCTTCCCTCCAACACTCTGTAAGGCCGCGGCAGATGCTGAGCAGCTGGTTGTGGAGATTTGAGTGGTCACAGCAGACACAGCAGAGGGCAGAGCGGCAGGCAAGATACCAACCTGAGGGTTCTGAGGGACAGGTGCCGCCTGATTGGGTGCCTGGATAATTACAATATGCTGACAGGGCGTTGGATTAGTTATTTCCTCCCTTACAACTGACTGGGCTGGGCATGAGCTCGCCTGCTGCAGGATGACCACACTGGGGTTGTTAGTGTTCTGTGGCACTGTTACACCTGAGGCTGCTGCTCCAGTGGGGTTGACCTGCAGCACCTGCATGGTCTGGAGAAGTGGCACCAGTGCCGGCTGAGGAATGGTCTGAGGCTGGGGGATGATGGCTGCTGCAGGACTGGGAAGCAATGACCCAGGCTGAAGAACAGCAGGCTGGGGCTGTGACACAACGGCAGAGTGGGTCAGCACAGCTGGCTGGGGTACCATGCTTGACTGGGGGAGAACAGCACACTGAGGTTGAGGGGCGAGGACCGGCTGTGGCTGAGCCTGATTGTGGATGGCTGGCTGGAGCTGGGGTGGTCTCTGAAAGGGCTGCGCTTGAATGTGGGTTGTAATGGGGGCCTGCTGTACAGGAACGTTTGGTTGCATCTGTATATGAATTGGCTGCACGGGTGGTTTGTTGCCCACTGAACACAGGGTCACCTGCTGAACAGCCTGGGCGGTGTTATTGACTTCTGGGGTGGGGAGACTCTGGCAGACCGGCTGAACTGTGTTCCCTGCCATCTGCAGTGTTGTCCATGTAGTCTGTGTGCTCCCGGCCGCCCCTGGCCTGAGAAGGGCTTGGCTGTTAGGCATAGCACTGTAACTGACTGTCCTGATGGCAGAGTCCTGTGGGACCCACGGGCAAGCCTCTGAGGCTGTTGCCCTGGGTACAGTCTGGGTGAATGTGGGCAGAGTGCACATAGACACGGCGGGGCTCTCTGTGAGGAGCTGAGAGGCTGAGGTGGCTGCTATAGTTATGGTCTGGACTGGGGTGGCGGGCTGCAGTTGCTGGGGCAGGGCTGTGGTGGCTGTAGGTATCTGGAGGGTGATGTAAGAAACTGAAGGTGGCAGGTTGGGGGCTGAAACCGGTGTCTCAACCACGCACTGCTCCACCACTCTCAAGCCTGGCGTTGACTGGGTCATTGTGACCGTGGACCCGGGGAGAAGTGCAGGGGTGGACGAAGAGGTATTCACCTGCAGCAGGGTTCCATTCACCCTTAATCTGCCACTGACCTCTGATGGTTGCTGAAGAATTAAGGTTTCAGAAGGTTGTTTCCCTGGGCTCGTCTCCATACCCGCTGGACACATCACGTTGCCATTGGAATAGACAATGATTCCCTTTGAGAGCTGATGAGTCGGGGTCACCTTTGCCACCTTGGCACAGCGTTGTTTTCCCTTCCAGTGGACAGTAGGGTCCTCTAGAATGTTGACGTCATGGGCTTTGAGAAGATCGATGTAGTGAGCACTCTCCTTCCTGAGTTCCTCCAACTGACGCCGCAGCCGACGGATCTCCTCGGCTGTACAGAGGTCAAGCATACTCAATCAATCCATTGCATTCTATTTTCAGGACTTCAACCTCACACATAATACTGTAATGACTGGAAACTACAATTTAGCTGTGAAAATGCATGAGGTTTAACTTCACCTTGGACTTTATCTCCTCCCTCCAGAAGCAATGTGTCATTTTGTTTCTTCAGCTCAGTGATGTAGCGAAAAGCCTGATCCAAAATCATGTTCTTACTCTGTAGATAACAGAAGGAATATTGAATGTCAAAATATGACGTATGCAGACAATAATTTGATGGGAATGTGTTGCTGATATAGAGAAACATAAAAAAGGCCAGTTTGTAGATTACCTGTTTGAGTGCCTGTGAACAAGGCAGAAGATTACCGATGCGGTTAATCCCAGTGTTAATCTTCTCTTTTCTGTGTCTCTCAACTTAAGAAAGAAGAGAAGAGTTTAGGCTTTAATGTACAGTCACGTTTAAATGATTGCCAGTTATTGAAACTGATCTAAACAATGGACGGACGATAATTACCTGCATTGTGAGATTCTTTGTTTTTCTTCTTTCTGTAAAATATGAATTTAGGTCACATTATTATTTCCACTTCATCCTCTCTGACTGTGTTAATGATTTAGTTCAATGAGGAGCAGATAACATCCTTACTTGGGTTTACGACCGGGTGTCTGGGTTTCAGTCATCTCTGGCATCCTGTCCTGACAGTTGCCTTTATATTAAGGTACCAGTCAACACATTTAACAGCTGGAACTTAAATCCCCTCCGTGGCCCTGCAATAAATAAAGCATCCGGACAGAGCAGACATTATAATGTAGCATAATGACACCATACAGCTGCAGGGGCAAATCATTTAGAGGCCATCATCTAGCAGTCCAGTCCTGTTGTCATGCAATTTGATTTAGCAGCAGAAATAAGCCTTGAAACTACTTATTTAGCTACACTGATCTTATAACACAACTCCTATATGCTAACAAGCTGGTGTAGAGAAACCTAGCGTTACAGCTAACTAAACTCATTTACCAGCATATTACACCGTTATTACCATCTGCTCGGTGACGTGCAACAGTTCTGTCGAGTAACTTCTGGTTTATATTGTCGACAGAAAATGATGATGTGATAATAACCCCATCCCTTAACTTACAGGAAAGTAGCAACCTGAGCAGTTACCTATTCAGCTAGCTTTATGTTAGCTAGCTGGCTAATAGCAATCTTAGCTTACCGTTACCGATGTGATCACCAGGCAAATGAAATGCGGATTTCTCCGCGTCGCGGTTGATTAAAAGCAGCGAGTGGAGGACAGTGTCCACTGACCTCTGGTCTCTGCATTTTGGACACAGTCTTCCTCTGGGAGAACTTTGAGCTTGGATGCTAGCAAATATTTCCACTCAACTCATCTCTCAAAACAATCTGGTTACACCTACCCCTGTGTTAATAAGGGAGGGCTCAGCGAGAGCTGACAGCCAATAGCATTTCAGATTAGGGAGGTTTCAGCCAATCACATTGGCCGGCATTGAAGCCGCACATCTTTCTCTGTATATTGAGCAAATATACATGCAGTTACAAGTTATTTTATATAAAATGAATACTGTTTAGTTAAGTAAATTATACCCACACTACATAAAACACAATAAGGATATTGGCAACAAAGCTACTGCAAATAGTAATTCCTTTATTTAGATGTTAAAAAGTCTTACAATATAGAGCTCCAGAAAAGATAAAATTCTTCAAAGAAAGGAAAAACATGCTTATACTACATTGGAGAGGACACAACTCTCCTTGCATGCAGAGGGATCAGAGCTTCGTCCGGGTAGTACACGGTTTAATAGACCATACCAAAACTTTCAAACAATCAGCCTTAAAACTGTTATTAAACAAAAGGCTGACTGATGCAGGATGATGATGAGAAAACCATTCCTGCAAGGTGGCTACATTAAGTGCCAAATGTGTCAAGGACAAAATGTCTCGAAACACGTCTTTGTGTTTAGAGACAAATATCCAAACACACCGTTATCATACAACTGGAAATAATGCCCAAATCCAATCCCCAGCAGCCAATCTGCAATAAGTCAGACATTCCTCACAAGATATTGTACACATTCAATACAATATTTTGTTTATGTCATTCTTTTTACACTTGATAGTATACCCAGAAGAACCTCTGAACCTTTTGCCTTTATGATGTAAAAAATAAAGGTAACAGAACCAGTTGAAGGGGAATTAAATTAACAGGCTGGTAGTTATTCAAACAATTACAAGTGGTGATCACATCTTCCCACCACCTCAAAACCATTAGGCCTTCCTTGCGTCTGACAAACTGGTCAAAATCATTTCCTATAGAACCCATGATTAAGGTGGTGAGGGGAAAGAGTTGTGACTGTTCCACATAACAACTCAAAGCATCACTCCATTCTGACCAGCTGGGATTCTGTGAGTCAGTGATGGTCTTTTAAACACTTATACCACTCCAAACCAACTGTTTTCATTTGCTCCACAGTATAGATATGTCCCCATTAACTTTAATAACCGCATAAAAACAAGTCAAACACATAACAGCATTATTTGCAAACACCATACTCTCCCCCCTCCACCAAATCTAAAACTGTCTTAAGCTGGCAACGTTGTCAATTTGAACACTTTTGTATACTGAGCTTTTTGTCACTTTCAATTAAATGTATGAGAAAAGGGGGGCAATAAAATATGGAAAAATCAAAGGGGATCCCTTTGCAAAAAAAAAAAAAATGCAGCAATTTTTGTACTTTAAATTTGTTTTTCTCTTTTGAGCGTCCTTTGAAGAAAGTGTTGAATGTGTCGACCCTGGGGCATTTGTCACAGTTCTGTTTCTGTGGAGGCAAGCACATCTGCGCTCTTTCCATGATGTGCCCCTACTCTCCCTTCTGAAGCTCCCCAGTGGGTGGTGCACATGGGCTGCGCAGGCTCTTCTGCAACACATGGGCATCTGCGGGCTCTATCCTCTTGTAGTAATTCTTTTTTGTTTCGATGATCTCAAAGCCAAACTTCTGGTAAAAGTCAATGGCTGACTCATTGCTGATCTGCACATGACTGTGGGGGGGAGAAAAAAAAGTTAAATTAATGGCAGGACAGAAGAAAGCTAAGAGAACGGTTTCATTCTCTATCTGTAAATTCTTCTCCTACACATTCTGCAATCATATACTTACAGGTAAATGTTGTCAAAAGTGCCATCCTTCTCACAGATGTTTAGCACATGATTCAGCATCTTTGTACCTGAAAGTGACACAAAGGCAGAGTTAAAAAAGAAAAGAAAAATGCACAAGTCTCTTTTAGAGATTCAGAGCTCCTTACCAATTCCAAGTCTACGGTAGGGTGCTAGACAGCCAAGTGTCATGATGTACAGTCTCTTCTGGTTCTGAGAGTGGTCCACTCTGCAGCACACAGCTCCCACTGCGATGTCATTGAAGTATGCTATCAGACAGAAAAGAGATTCAATTGAAGTAGCAACAAAAAACAGGAGATTTATTTGAGGGGATCCAGAAGTGGGCTAGATAATTTGCTCTTACCTAGCTTTGCAAGCTCCCCCACTTCCAGTACATCTTTGTAAAACTTGTCGTTGTAGCTCACAGGGAAGATGACCTGGTTCAGGCGTTTAAGCTGCTTAATGTTGTGGGGCGTAACATCCCCCAGCTCGATCCGGCTACTGGAACAAGAGCGAAACGGTCAAATAGCTGACAACAGGTACACCATTATATTCAGGATTTTCCAAACAAGATACACAGGGCTACTGATTAATGGGTTTTAAGGGGATAGATCTTATTCCAGAGAGACCTTGTTTTTGTGTGAGTGACTCAAACACAACAGTTCCTTTGGCCTGGTCGAATGGGTCACAGATATATTTATAGTACAAATACACATCCAAAAACAGCTGTTGGTCACGTGTGTTGTTCATTAGGATTTGCAGAGCCAGCATCCATCCACAGGGTTCGAACGTGGAGTGTGGCATGCAGACCCAGCCAGTAAGCCTCATGTCATCTGATAATCTAGAACTGAGCCAGTAACGTGTTTGTCCAAACGTGGAGCATCACTGCTGATGCGTTACTTTGACAGATCAAGTTACACTGAGCAAGCTCTGAAGTTGGCGTCAGCGAGTTGATGAACTCCGCTGGATGCTCAGTAACTTGTACAATAATGTAGTTGATCGACCTGACTGTGATAGACCCCGTTTAACTGAGCTGATGTCAACTTTAACGCGAATGTACACATAATCTGAGATACAGGGGCTGTCTATTTAGCATAGCTAAACTGGGTTTACTGACTCAGCTTCTCATTAGCACTTAGCTTGTTAGCTTTGCATGTTCGCAATCTGAACCAACGGCAACAGCGGCTTTACTTCACAGGGATATTCGTGACAGAAAAGCTTTAGTGACAGCGCTGTGGTTTGGATTTATTGTCTAACACCAACATAAAGCTAGTTTAGCTTGCTAGCTAGCGAGCTAGTCTGGCCGTCTCCTCCCCGCCTTCTCTTGTAGGGGAAAAAACAGACATGAAAAACTTTACTCGTGCTAAGCTACTTATTCGTGACTTAAATGCTCACACTCACCCTTTCATGGTAAACAGATATTATCCCTTATTTAAGATGAGGCCGAACTTCACCGTTGTTTGGGGTAAAAAGGAAGGAAATTTGACAGATTTAGGGTCAGGGATGCCTCCCGTTTTACCCTCCACATGTAGCTAGTTGCGATGGTTGCAGTTAGCTTAGCCGCTACACTCCTCCACGACTGTGGACACTGTCAACTCTGACCCCCGCATGCGCACAAGCACCGCTGCGGCTCTGATTAATGATTTTTTTTTACCTGGGTTTAGTCTTTCAGGCTTATATCCTTCACAGAAATCAGTACATTAGATGTTTTCTCCTTAAACAAAAGGTTCACGATAGATTCAGTATTTAGCAAGAAAACAAATTGTATTTTTTAAATTAAAGAGAACTACGTTATCTAAATAATTTCAAAGTCCCCCTGCTTGTATTATATAATGTATTAAATTAGGGAAATGCTTTTAAATGCAGTGTCACACACACAACTCTCAAAAATAGATGAGACCCCTAGAGACCACTATAAAAATCTATCGCTAATTACAACATTTACATACAGAACATTTCTTTCAATGAAGTGTAGATTAGATTAGTTATATCATTCCCTTTTTAACTAAATAGTTAATCACAGCATTTTGTGATAAAATCCCCATTTTGGCTCAAAGGTTGCATCAAAGATATTCGCTACATAGAGATAGCCACATGGCCGAGATTCTAACCGTATTACATGTGTTGACAAACACGTCTGAAGTAATCCTAAATGCCATTTCGGGTGATTTTGTTCTACTATTTGATTAAACAATTAAAATAGGACAATATCTGTACTTCTGAAGATATTTGATCAGAGGTAAAGATAATACCTAAAAAATATGGAAGTGCAAATTCAAATAAGACAAAATATGAGCATTAATACCACAAGATGTGTTTTTAACGTGTTTAATCTTTGAATCTTGTTTAATCTATTTCTGCAGACGAATACTGGTCAAGAGTCATCGATCACCAGTGTCTGTCACTCAAAAGATCTTTGTGGAAGTTCCGGGGGCGGATCCAAAATGGCGGCAGTTACAGGGCCCTGAGTGAATGAAGTCAGCTGATCTCGGTTCGCTGTCACGCATCGCAGGAGTCATCGTTTTTCAGTCGAGGGAAGCCAGAGAGACAGCTCTTCACCATCAGACGGTAGGTTTTGATGTTTTCCATCCACCTGCGCCGCGACGCATCTGCATTATACCCGGATAACCACGTCGGTGTGCGTCGATCGTGGAATTCTTTATTATCCCACTGCGGTAAAAAAAACAAAAACAAAAAACAAAACAACAAAACGGTGGATCCGTGACATCCAGGCCGAGAAACCAGTCCTGGTGTCGTTTTCATGAAACTGTGTAGTCTGCGGTGCCAGCTGACGCTTGTTTACTGTGAAAACAAAGTGACATTGAGAGGAAATCACGGTTTGTTTATGCTGGATTATTTTAGCCTGTCCAAGCTGTGTCAGTGAAGCTAGCTGAGGCATTGTTGAAGAGCAGTTTTATAGAAAAAAAACCTACGATCTGCTCATCATCATCATCATTATCATCATCACACTCAAGTATCTGTGTTTTTATTCTCATAAACATACATTTAGCAGATCTTAACTGACTACCTGCGTTCGTATGGATTACGGGTCTGCACTTCACGTCAGTGTGTCGGGAGGTTTTCCCTTCACCATCTCACCTACATGCCACATTTCGGAGCTTATTATTTTTACGCACACACCAAGGATGCACATGTTTGCACACCTCCTCTCAAGTTGTAGAGATGATGCACAAACGGCCTCTCCGCCATCCACCACACATGGGCTAACAAAGCAGCTAAGGTCATGGGGTCAGTAATGAAGGATAAATATATCTTTGATTAGCCACACGTTTATTCTCTGTGGAGGATGGTCGTCAGTGAGCACATCTGCTGCTGTGTTTCCACACTCGGTATGAATTTGGTACTTCCCAGTTTTTCACCATGCCAGTTTTCCACTTCCTTGTAGAGACTCACTGAGACAAGTCATGTGCCAACATCATATGATCATGTGCGTCTGTCACTTCTTGTTCCCTAACTCTTTTATCTGGCAGTTATTAACAAGTGTTGTTCTGTGGTATATGACCCCAACCGATGTTATACGACATACTCTTATGCATTTGATTGTTACTCTGCCGTTTTAGTTTGGTTTCTATAGTTTGCCTGTTATCATAAATGAACGAATCATTAAAACAATAGGCCTTATCATCCCATTGTATGCCGTTCACTGCAGGCTCTTAAATAACATGAGGTAAACATTCACACCTCCGTTGTCCAAAACCACTTTTAAGGATGTGCTCTGCGCGTGCGTGCGTGCGTGCGTGCGTGCGTGCGTGCGTGTGTGTGTGTGTGTGTCAATGATGCATCACAAGAGTGAAGCCTTTCTGAGGTGGGGATGTAATGACTGCATTCATCTGTTGGTGGAGCTGCTGTACAGATGGTGAAGCGGCTGAGTGTGAACAGGAAGATCTGTGCATCGGTGGGAAGGACAAGAAGAGGGCACAGACGTAGCCTATGCATGTGTGAAGGGATTGTCAGACAGAGAAATGAGGGATACAAAAACAGGGACTCAACAGGGATGCTGAATGTTCCTTAAGGTCACTACAGATGCAAGAGGGGCCAACACACTGATTGGAAAATATTTATCTATGGATAAAATATTTTTTTTATATACTTTATGGCGGAAAATAAAATATATATTTTTTGTTGTTTTTTTGCATGTTGCTTCATGACGTTCTCTGTTCTTCTCCTCTCTGTTCTCCTTACAGTTTTTAGATTTATCAACCTGCAAAGATGGACATGTCCAAGCTGCCTAAGATCAGGGACGAGGAGAGAGAGAGCGAGTTTGGATTCGTTCACGGAGTCTCCGGACCAGGTGGGACATGCTTCATTCTCACTTCCACATCGTCTGACACATTTGCTGCAGAAAATACACAATATTTGTGTAAATGCATCTGATCTCATGATTATACCTTGTTGTAAATTCCTAGTGGTGACCGCTACAGCCATGGCCGGAGCTGCCATGTATGAGCTGGTGCGCGTCGGCCACAGTGAGCTGGTGGGAGAGATCATCCGGTTGGAGGGAGACATGGCCACCATCCAGGTCTACGAGGAGACGTGTATCCTTTCTGCCAAGCAATGCACAACAAAAAGAGTGTTCAATGCTGGATATAATAAAAGACCGATGTTTATCCTTTTATAATGAACAATGAAGTACATAAAAGTGATGTATATCTTTTCAAACTCACAACATTAATTATACATATATTATTTAACAGCCTGTTGTGGCTAAGTGAACTAATAAGGAATCTAATAAAGTGAGAAGTCATTATGTGCAAGTTCCTTTTTTGGAAACCTGCTCTCATCCAAACTTGGTGGATCTTCCTGAGCTGGAGCCCAGCCGGTGTGTCTGTTGGAGATCCCGTGCTGCGTACGGGGAAGCCTCTCTCCGTGGAGCTGGGTCCAGGAATCATGGGCTCCATCTTTGACGGTATCCAGCGACCCTTGAAGGACATCAACGACATCACGCAGAGCATCTACATCCCCCGAGGCGTCAACATCGGCGCCCTCAACCGAGACCTCAAGTGGGAGTTTTCTCCCAGCAAGAGCCTGCGGGTAGGTGTCTGTGCAGCCTTTCCTCGCTATTTGCACAATGGGATTAGATTTACCAACCCTTTTCCTCTCTTGCCGTCAGGTGGGCAGTCACATCACGGGAGGTGACATCTATGGCAATGTGTTTGAGAACTCCCTCATCAAGCACAAGATCATGCTGCCCCCCAAGAACAGGGGCACCGTGACCTACGTGGCTCCTCCTGGAAACTACGACGTCTCAGTGAGTTTGACTCTCCTGCAGCTCTGCGTGATTCAGAGTGACAGTTAGATGTTTGCTGTGAGTGTTAAAGGTGTGTGTGTGTGTGTGTGTGTGTGTGTCAGGACGTGGTGATGGAGCTGGAGTTTGAGGGGGTGAAGGAGAAGTTCACCATGGTGCAGGTGTGGCCTGTCAGACAAGTGCGGCCCGTCACAGAGAAGCTGCCGGCCAATCACCCGCTGCTGACCGGGCAGAGAGTGCTGGATGCCCTCTTCCCGTAAGTCCCGCCCTCATTCAACTGGAGACACGTTTAGCCTCATCCTTATTTGACTCTTCTTCTTTTCTCCGTGAAGATGTGTGCAGGGAGGAACCACAGCCATCCCGGGAGCCTTCGGTTGTGGCAAGACCGTCATCTCCCAGTCCCTGTCCAAGTACTCCAACAGCGACGTCATCGTCTACGTAGGCTGTGGGGAGCGTGGAAACGAGATGTCGGAAGTGCTGCGAGACTTCCCCGAGGTGGAGTGGCGACACCTTGGGCATTTCTTGTATATTTGAAGTGACGTTCAGGAAGGCAACTGACGTTTCTTTTTTGTCGGGCCAACAGCTGACCATGGAGGTGGGCGGGAAGACGGAGAGCATCATGAAGAGAACAGCGCTGGTGGCCAACACCTCCAACATGCCTGTAGCTGCCAGAGAAGCCTCCATCTACACAGGTACGGCTCACAACTCGGACCTACATTGCACAAACCGTCTCATTCCTTCTCACACGAGTAGTGTGCGCTGACCGAGTTTGCTCTGGCAGGAATCACGCTGTCCGAATACTTCAGAGACATGGGATACAACGTGAGCATGATGGCCGACTCCACCTCCCGTTGGGCCGAGGCCCTCAGGGAGATTTCAGGCCGTCTGGCTGAGATGCCTGCGGGTAAGTTTAGAGTCCTCTGGACGTTTTTAAAGGAGGTAATGAAAAAAAAAAATGAAAATTATGTTGTTTGCCTTTTTGTATTCATTCTCATGGCATCATGATCTTGATGAGTTAAAGGCAGGTCAGATTCCAACTTCACCCTGGATTACAGGAATCCAGAAAATCATTTTGCAACTTGACTCAGGTCTTTTTTTCAGCTTTTTTTTAAGGAGGTCACAGGGAATTTACGAATTTCCCAAAATATATACAATCTGGTTGTTCTAAAAAAAAAAAAAAAAAAATCGCACCCTCATTTCCTTCTTTGACTTCTCATATCAGAGTCTGATGAAACAACTCTTGTTGCAGATTTCTCAAAGCTTGAAACCATTTAGCTAATCCACCCGATGGCACAAAGTTGTATGATCTGCTCTGTCAATTACAACTGAAAGGATTACACTAATAGTTAAAATAAATGCAACAAACTGGTAACAATCAAATTTTCTTGCTTTTATCTTAATTATTATTTTTGTATTTTTGTATTTTTTTTTACAATTTTTAGACTAAATCATTATTGAGTTAATCACAACAATACTAGTCAGACTAAACAAGAATGAAACTAACATTAGTTGCACCTGGTATTTAATTTGCTGCAATTAAAACTCTTGTTGCAGATTTCTCAAAGCTTGAAACCATTTAGCTAATCCACCCGATGGCACAAAGTTGTATGATCTGCTCTGTCAATTACAACTGAAAGGATTACACTAATAGTTAAAATAAATGCAACAAACTGGTAACAATCAAAATTTTTTCCCATCTTGCTTTTATCTTAATTCAAGGATGAAACTAACATTAGTTGCACCTGGTATTTAATTTGCTGCAATTAAACCACCATTTTAAATCCAAACAAATATGTGAAGTTGTTTTCCCGCTTTCTGCCCTCAGACAGTGGCTATCCTGCGTACCTGGGCGCTCGTCTGGCCTCCTTCTATGAGCGTGCTGGCAGGGTGAAGTGTCTGGGCAACCCCGAGAGAGAGGGCAGCGTCAGTATTGTAGGAGCGTGAGTACAACTTTAGTCCACTAGAGGGAGACACCACTCCATGCTCATGTTTTGTGGATTCTAACTTGTGACCAAGGAAACGCAAAGGAAAATAATTGGTTTTGTTCCCCTCCAGCGTTTCACCTCCTGGCGGTGACTTCTCTGACCCCGTTACTTCAGCCACACTTGGTATTGTGCAGGTAAATAATCCAATTCTGACCCCACTGTCACTCGCAGCGGGTTTTTGCGGGTTGAGTTGTATCCGTATTTATGTGTCCGTGCTCTCTTCTCTCAGGTGTTCTGGGGTCTGGATAAGAAGCTGGCGCAGAGGAAGCACTTCCCCTCTGTGAACTGGCTCATCAGCTACAGCAAATACACCCGTGCTCTGGATGAGTATTACGACAAGCACTTCCCTGAGTTTGTGCCCCTGCGTACCAAGTCCAAGGAGATCCTGCAGGAGGAGGAGGACCTGGCTGAGATTGTGCAGCTCGTTGGAAAGGTAATTTGACATGAAGTCTGATCTTTGGCGGAACCATTTGTTTTTTAGGCGGTTACCTTGCGCACTCCCTCATTGTGTGTTTGATTGTTCAAGACCATGGAATCTGTCATTACCTTTAAATGAAAAATGACTACTTTTACAGGCATCCCTGGCGGAATCGGATAAAATAACCCTGGAAGTGGCCAAGCTGATCAAAGACGACTTCCTGCAGCAGAATGGTTACACTCCTTATGACAGGTAACATTATACCCAGTGTGACGTTTTTTTTTTCCAGTCCTACTTGGACATTTTGGAAAGACAGCAAAAGTGAATCTAGTATTTTTCTCACTATAAATCTGGTCAGTCCTAAAAAAGGGGTCAATGTCTCAGAATATTTAAAAGATTTACTGATTTATTCAGTTCTATCACCGAGAGCTGTAACGGACCTTTTATGCCTCCCTGCAGGTTCTGCCCCTTCTATAAGACGGTGGGCATTCTCTCCAACACGATTGCGTTCTACGACATGGCGCGGCACGCCGTGGAGACCACGGCTCAGAGCGACAACAAGATCACCTGGGCCATGATCAAAGAGCACATGGGAGAAATCCTCTACAGGCTCAGCTCCATGAAATTCAAGGTGTGTGGCCATCAAATGCTTTGGTACCAAAATGACTGGTACAAAATATCGAAAGCCAACATAACTTATTTTGTCAAATAAACATTATTTAGCGGCAATCTGCAAGTCCAATGATCACTGTTATTCACTATACTGTGATTATTTCAATATTGAATAGACAATTATTTACAGCAATACTTGGAAAAAATCACAAACGTAGACTTTTACTCTGTAAGTCGAACAGAGTTCAGAAGTATGATCAGTCATAGGATACCTTTTTATGCAAAAGAGATGCATGACGTGCTGACAATTGACATTGAAAACAAGACGGGGAACTGATTTTGTGGTTAGGGTTGTTTGCACAAGACTTTAGTGTGTCTGACACTTTATCAAAATGACCAATACAAGGCTCTTCAGAGAAACACTCTCAAAGCATAGAGTATAACAACAGAAACAATCTCCGATGACTCATGTCAAATGCTTCGAAAGAACAAATAATGAATAATTACAATAACTATTAGTTTCCAAAGAAACAAAATAAAGCGGGAAACAAACTGGAAATAATTAGCTCTGATAATTAAAAGTCATTCAGTTCGTCATACCGAGTAAGGAGTGAGAATGCGGCGCCGTTAAAAAAAAGCATAGATCATACAAAGTGCCGTGTGGTTTTCTGTTCACGTTCTGAGGATGTGTTTCTTGTGTTTGTGCAGGACCCAGTGAAGGACGGCGAGGCAAAGATCAAGGCCGAGTACGCTCAGCTCTTGGAGGACATGCAGAACGCCTTCCGTACGTTGGAGGAATAGACTCCCGCCTCTCACAACCTTAACCAGTTTTCATCTCTGACCCCTCCACGGCAGAATCACATTCCACCCCCTCGTATTCCCAGAATCTGTGTGCTACTCTCTGTTCTCCTTTGTGGTCGAGTGTGTGTGTGTGTGTGTGTGTGTGTACGTGCGTGCGCGCAACATTTCATGTGGAGGGAAAAGAGAAAGATGTACTGTATTCATAAATATTTGTTGCCTACCATAGGTTTCCTCTGGATCCTCTGCATGGTTATTGATTTTGTGTGTATGTGTGTTGGGGGGGGGATTAATGCGTGTGTAAATGAAAGCGGGTCCTCTTCACATTGTTTCTTCCATTCTCTGTTTACATGATTTCTGCCTGTGTTGCTGTTCGGTTGATGTATTGTAATTCACAGACCATCTGTACAGAAGAGTATTGAATATAAATTTAATAAGATCAGTCTATTTATTGCCAGCATTTTGACGTGAAGGCATTGTTCTGTCTTTGTTTTTATGGTTGTGATCCATGCTGTGCCGTCTTGTGTACTTTGCTGCGTGAATGCGTAAGAGTTGGATTCTCTGACGCTCTGCTGTTCAATGCTTCCATCATGTTACTCCCAAAGAAATAAAACATGGTGAAAAAGAATACGGCTGTGCTTGTGTGACCTCATCGTTTCTAAAAAAAATGCGGTGGAACCAGTCTCTCTGAAGAACAGCACTCCTGTCTTCAGACATCCCTGGGATGCTTCTCTATAAATAAATCTGAGTTGAAAAATATCTTTTAAGTGTCTCAACTTAATAAATGTAAAGATGCCTCCATGAGTCTTACAAATAAGACTATAATAACAATGCTATATTTTGGCACTGTCAATTAAAACAGGCTCAATAAAGTTAAATACTTGAATACTATGAAGTCTATACTTAGAATCAACTTGTCCTCGAGGACTGCACCTCGGGAGAGGTGATTTTGGAGCCCTGATGAACTAATTACCTGAAAACCAATGAGCGTCACCAATGAGGTGACAACTCCCATGAAGTATGTTCCCCCGGTTTGGTGAGACGCAACCAGCGACACACACTTTTCACTTGTCAACAGAGCTGCAAGGACACAGACCGCGCCGCCCGGGTTCTCTGAGTTTTTCTGGATCCCACACGGAGAGCGGAAGTCCTGGGTCCACACAGAGACAGGTAAGAGACTTTTTTTTGCTCCGGGTGAATCGCGGTCGGGGACACCTTGTGTGCACATGGCGCTGCGCGTAAAAGCGCAGCGGCGTGCGTGTAAAAGCGCAGCGGCGTGCGTTTGGTTCTTCTGACGGGAACCCTGCGCTCGTTTACCGCGTACCCGTCGCCTGCTTCGTATCAGGCACTTCAAACTGAGAGCAACCACTGAGAGGGAACGAGAGGTGTGTGTGTGTGTGTGGGGGGGGGGGGGGGGGGGGGGGGGGGGGGGGGGGGTCCCTTTGGGTCATTGCAGGTTAAAGCGAAATCCAGAATCAGTTTCTCACTTGACTGTTCTTTCAATGTTGCTTTTCTATGTCACGTTTCAGTCAGTTGGTCACATGGTCTGTGTTCACTGGAATCAGATGCGTCTGTCAGTAGAAAATCCCAGTCCAACCTGTTCTCTTGCAGTGTTAATCACTTCCCCTGCCGTGCAGCTGGATTTCCCTGTTTGATGACATTTGCCGCCGAGGTTCACATGTTGATCTCCAACTCTCAAAAGACCTACTGTTGTCCGGGGGGGGGGTCATTGCAGGTTAAAGCGAAAATCCAGAATCAGTTTCTCACTTGAC
Organism: Colistium nudipinnis; assembly: GCA_016785305.1. Lineage (NCBI taxonomy): Eukaryota > Metazoa > Chordata > Actinopteri > Pleuronectiformes > Rhombosoleidae > Colistium > Colistium nudipinnis. The sequence continues at coordinate 933,113 of JAFBJU010000683.1, read as the reverse complement.
TGTTCTTTCAATGTTGCTTTTCTATGTCACATTTCAGTCAGTTGGTCACATGGTCTGTGTTCACTGGAATCAGATGCGTCTGTCAGTAGAAAATCCCAGTCCAACCTGTTCTCTTGCAGTGTTAATCACTTCCCCTGCCGTGCAGCTGGATTTCCCTGTTTGATGACATTTGCCGCCGAGGTTCACATGTTGATCTCCAACTCTCAAAAGACCTACTGTTGTCCCAAGCCGACGGCAACGTTGACATCGTCCTCCCTTTCTTTCTCGTTTGGCCTTTCCTCTCATCCAAGAGGTGCAGCAGAGCAGATGGACCAGGTGTCCAACCGGTCAGCAGTGGGCAGTGATGACGTCACGGATGAGACGGCATCCCTGGTGGATGTCAGGTGGAGCTCTGATGAAGATGAGGTAAAAACAACCGATCTTTGCACTTCACACAAAGTGCTACTGTATGATAACGAGCATGCGGCTTACATGACCTTTAAATAATTGGATCTTTCACTGTGATTCGCTCAAATCATTCAGTTCGGATTGAACCAATAATGAACCATGAAAGGGAAAACAACTTTGACGGCCCTCCTGTGGTTCAGTTTCATTGCACGAGTTTGACCTGGTACAAGTGGGATTGCTGCAAAGCCCTGAAGGCTAACAATCCAGTTTATCATCTGCACAAAGTCACTGGCGCTGGTTCTTGCTATTTTCTCAATCTCGCCGTGTCTGTTTACCTCTTTTTTTTCTGACCTTTTGTCAGAAGTCACACGGTTTGTTTATTTTCTCTGCACAAAGACGGAGCTGATGGTTTGAACTTGACAATCGCCACGTGATTGCCTCTGTGTCAGTAATGTTTCCCTCTCTCCCCCCCCCCCCTTCAGAGCTCTGATCCTCAGGGACAGTGTCTTGCTGCGCCTCAGCCTCCTCAGCCAACCTACAAACAGAGGTTTGATGAGTTTAAGAAGTTGTTCAAAGAACTGCCGGAGTCGGAGAGACTCGTAGTGGGTGAGTCTAATTATAGAAATGGAAAAATAATAAACATGTATGGCTTAAAAGCCACGGAATGATAATTAGTCACATATACTAACAACAACCTGAAATAACACAACACAAATACAGCAATACCACACTAAATTGACCTGTTGAATAACACTTCAGGCACACTCATTCGTATGGTTGATTCACCAGCAGCCCTATATATATATATATTTTTTTTCCCTCAGACTACCCATGTGCCCTCCAGCGGGACATCCTCCTACAGGGACGCATGTACCTGTCAGAGAATTGCCTCTGTTTCTACAGCAATGTTTTCCGTGGAACTAAGGTAATAAGACAGCAGGGGGAGGACAGACAGTAGTTGAGAAGCACTTAAGCTGATCATAAGCAATCCTATTTTAGTTTAGTCTTTGAGTTATTTCTAAAAATGCTGGAGCTTGAAATATGGGTCCAAAAATGATATATAGATGATGATGAAGTGATTAAATCATAAAGAGACGTTCCCAACAATTCCAGATATGTCAGGTTTCTGTGCCAGTTCTTTGAAAATAACTTTACGATGCAACATTTTGCAATCATGTGCAACAGATTACCGATCATACAGAGACGGAAAGAAAATAAAAAAATAACAAGGAAGAGTCACTTATTGCTCCGCATGAGTCAACCTCAATCTCTATGCCTGATATAGCTCTGCAGTTTACACCTTTTCATTGTTCTCAGTCAATACAATGCGACATCACAAAACACCCCTAGTGTAAAGTGATCTGTCTGACTGTGTAACGGTATCTAAAGGTGAACGTTTGCCCTCTGTGGCATCATTTACATGTGTGCACTAACCGTGACCTTTGACCTCTTTTCCAGATTGCGCTGACTCTGAAAGACATCATGACTGTGAGCAGAGAGAAAACGGCTCGCTTGATCCCAAACGCCATTCAGATCTGCATGAACACAGAGAAGGTACGGTAGATCGTGTGGGGGGGGAGGGTCATAAGTCAGATCTTATTTCTCACTTGGTGAGCACATCATTGAGCCAAGTTTGTCCCCTTATGTCTTCACCCTCAGTTCTTCTTCACCTCCTTCTCTGCAAGAGAGAAAAGTTTCCAAACTGTTTTCCGCATGTGGCAAAACACCCTGCTGAACAAGGTAAGGCCCTGCAGGACACCAGCAGCTCTGTGACTTTACCCTATTTAGCATTAGTTATCTCATCTGTCCAGAGTACACGTCCCTCCGTCCTGCCCAATGTCTGAGGTTCATTTTGAGGTCAGCGGTGCTGCTTGTCTTTTGCTTTTTGGGTTAAGAAGCGCACACGGCAGCAGTGTGGATCCGACAGGGACGAGCGTTAATCTGTTAACAACATACGCAGGTACTGTGTTTGGAATGGTTTACCTACATAGGAATGCAATGTGTCTGGAGCTCCGTTCCGCTTAGTCAGCTTTTACCTGTTGTGTGGCAAACGTTAAATAGATAAGAGACTATACTAACTTTGAGCAAAATGTGCTCTTGCTTAAGTTGGACATTGCCGAAGCAACCGTGTTAAGCATATAAAACTCTCTGAGAGTATTATTTGCATGCGAGCTGTGGAAAGCCACAACATTTTCGAAGCCTGAAAAGTAAATTGTTGCAGGCCAAATGTCTGTTTGTAGGTGAAGCGTTTAAAGGGGTTGAAGAGTGGGACGTGAAATTTGGCAGAAATGAAAAGTTATGAAAACAGCTTTGATGTCGACTGTAGCACACAGAACTAGAAGTGGTTTTAGGAGACATGACTTAAGAGATGAAAGGCCCCGTCTGCAGCTCTTGATGTGACCGAAGGACAGTGATGTATGAAGCGATAATAAGTCAAATATTATTTTCTTTTCATTTCTCTGTTGAGATTAAATGAAACGGAAATCTTTTCAACTTTAAAATGAAAGACTATATGATGAGTGGAGGTTAAAAAAATGTTAAACGGTTGTTTCAAAATGGAAAGAGAAGGTATGAAAAGGAAAAAACAGGAATGATATTTGAGATTTCAAAAAATCCACCGGCTCAATTGTTTTTGTTCTCTCCAACTATTTGCACCGTAGGAGAAGTACGTCAATACGAAGCACTATAAATAAACACACAATTGCTATGATAATCAGGATTAAGTGACGACAACGAGCAGCGAGGTTTTTTTTCCCCTGTCACATTTGGGTGATTCACCGATAGGGATGTGTGTGTATCTGCGGGTGTTGTGCAACACAATCAGCTGTAGGGAAACATCACCGTGTGAAGTCCATTGACAGCCTCAGGTGTGCTGTGCATGGAGCACGGGTGTCGGTCCGTCGGTGAACCGGACTGTGGACTGGTCCGACCCGTTGTTATTGACTTCCCTCGCGTCTCGAAATCGGGGCGTCGCGTCTTCACACGTCAACGCACTTCCTGAAAGTCATTGAGTGAGTGAGCGAGCGAGCGCGTGCGTGCGCGGTTGTAAAACATTGTCCAGCTGTGAGGGGATGTCGTGCGACAAGTAAGTGAAGCCGCTTTAAATCCATCGACTGCTCTGTATTTCTGTCTTAACTGCTCGCGTTTCCATATGGTCTAAAAGTGTTTAACCTGATTATGAGTGACCGTTTCCTCACCTTTTCCTCTGGCTTGTTTTGGTCTTTTGACGGTTCCTTATGTTGCGTTCAGGTTCCCTGTGAACGCCTGTGCCTTCAGGTGAACTCATTCGCTGCTGCTGTGTCAGTTCTTTTTTTTTATTAAAGACGTTTTTAAAGGTGAATTTTCCCCGGTTGCCAAAGGTAAACATAAACGTGTAAGATAAGTACCCACGTGATTCAGACTAAACGACTTTGGAGGTTGGTTGTCATGCAGCGAGATAAGACAAAATGATGTTGTGTAGAGGTGCCTTGGCTACGTGCAAACATTGATGTTGTCCTCACGTTATTGTTTGATGTATCTGCCACGTCTCGTTGGCTTATACCAGTTTGAGCCTTATGACTTCTTTTTCACTTTGTATCTCCCTCTTTCAGCCTCTGACCAACTCGGAGTTCTGGCATATGCTCAAACAGCACTATGGACATGACCTGGGCCTGAGCCATGAGGAGATGGAGAGCTTGCACATAGCCGACTCCAGCATGCAGCCCAAGTGAGCACCCGTTCGCGCACATTCGCACGCCATTATAATGCGTAGAAATAGGACTCCAGTGTGTGCTTGTTGGCCCGCAGCCTGACAGTGAGGCCGGCTGGAGATGATGGCGTAGTGAGGCCGGAGCGGCCGCATTCCCTTCGCCTGCCTGTGGTGGAGCACGGCCCTTTGGAGACCTCCACGCCTCAGGCGGAGGTGATGCCTTCCCCTGTTGGCTCGCAGTCTTCAGCAAACACAGTAAGTTAGGAAAAAAACAAAAACCTGTCTCCATTATGACACCTGTGCATATCCAAATGTTTGTGCAGCGCTTAAATCGGAAATATCCCCCTAGGATGACTCTCGCAACACTCCCTCTCAGCGCCGCAGTCCTGCCCCCTCCATGGACCGCACTGCACTGGAGCGCGCTTCCAAGCGCTCCTCCCTTTCTCTGGACCTCAACGCCAATGAGAACAGCATCTCGGAGCAGAGTGGTTCAGAGAGCAACGAAGAAGGTCAGGAATTGAATATGAATATATATATAAATATAAAACCCAGGTCCAGGAGGACGGTGCTGCCGTGCGTGTATTTTGTAATTGTTTTTATTCATCCCACATCCTCTGTCCTCTTGACTTCATTAGCCGATGAGCGAATGGGTCTGACCCAGGTGCAGGGTCGACTCTATTTGAACAAGGTCTTCCACATCAGCGCCACCAAAATGTTTGAGCTGCTCTTCACCGACTCCAGCTTTCTTCTCAGGTTCATGAACGTCAGAAAGATAACCAGTAAGAGCCGTTCTTCAAAAAATATATATATAATTTCTCAACAAGTGGCGGCTAATGAAGGCTGCCATCTGTGCACTTTGTGCTTTTTAGGCCCCAGCTTTACTGCCTGGCAAAAAGACGCCTCAGGAAATATGAAGAGGAGTCTGAACTACACAATAACCATCAACAACCCTCTGATTGGCAAGTTCTCCACGGCCACAGAGAACCAGGTGTGTTTCAGTGTGAACGGTGTGTGTGCTCGCTTTAGTGGAGGAATTCTCTGTGAATTATGGCTCACCGCTCTTTTGTCCCCCATTGCTCTTTCAGACGCTGTACAAGGAATCCAGGGATGGTCAGTATTACCTTGTGGACGCCGAGGTGTACGCACATGATGTTCCCTATCACGACTACTTCTACACTCTAAACCGATACTGCATCATGAGTAACTCTAAGCGGAAGTGTCGAATAAGGTAAAAAAAAAATGATTATTTGGAAATCCATTTAGCTGTTGCCTCTCCTGTCTTATCGCCGCGTGGCTTTTAAAAATCCTCTGTTGTGCTGCTAGGGTCTACAGTGATTTGAAGTACAAGAAGCAGCCATGGGGCCTGGTCAAGTCCTTTATCACTAAAAACTCCTGGAGTGGCATAGAAGATTATTTCCGACAGCTTGGTGAGTAGAAAGCGGTGTTGACACACTGAAAAGAGCACTACGAGAAAGGAGAAATAGGGCATAATGGGAGTCATTACCTCTTATGTGTGTTTTTTTTTTTTTTATTAATTTGCGTCATCTATTGAGTAAACACTGTCTAATACCGTAGCATTTTTCTCTCTGAAACCCTGTGATGTGTTCACGCGGCCATTTCTATTCTTTTGATATAAAATGCATTTCTGTGGTATTGTGATGGTGCGAAACAGAAACGGAGCTGCTGGAGGAGGAAGCTGAGATAAACCAAGGAAGCTGTGATACTGGGAAGGTTGGTGGACTTCGGAGGAGGAGACGGACTTTCAGCCGGACACTGCCGGAGCACATAAAGCCCAACAAGCAGTATGGGCAACACCCAGAACAGCAGCGAGATGCCAACATTGGTACATGAAATCTTAAAAAAAAACAAAAAAAAAAAACACTTAACATCATTGAAAAAGAAGCATCAGATGATATGGTAGTAAATAGTTTAGGAAATGCTTGGATTTATATATTTTATGTAGTTATGTTTATAACCCTTATGTTGATGTATAAGTATGTGAGGGCTGAAAAAAATTGCTTGGTATTCTTTTTCAAACGGCCCACACTTTACAAAAAGAATCGAGCCTTTTTTTTTGGATCTTCCCTACTGTATTTCAGGTCCCATGACAATGAATGCCCCGTACAGATGGAGCACCACCACAATCGTAGCTGGGATGAGCCTGATGTGAGTAAAGCACCTGGAAACGCATGCTTTCGGCTAGTCAATGATAAATGCAAATTCTGCCTCTACCCTGAAACTACCTGGTCTGCTCTGCTGTCTGTATATGCATATGAGCTGCGACGCCTCGACCGTGAACTCAATGCTTTCTGTCTCTCAGTTTGTTGATTTTGACCGTGCTGAACCTGGGCCTGTTTTTCAAGCTGTGGGCGATGGAGGACGTGGCCCACCGCATGTACCTGAGCACCCAACATCGTCTGAGGGAGAGGAGCGAGGCCAGGTCAGATCACTTTCTCTCGTTTTTGGAAGTTACTGTGTCACCTGATAATCCTGCAGCAGTCCCAATGTGAGGGGATGGTTCTGTCTGTCTGCCATTCAACCATCCCGCAGACATGCAAGCTCTTGTCCAGATGACTCACCATGTTGTTAACACTGCCTCAGTAAATGTGTGTTAAATGTCCTGGTCTATTGTCGGCCCTCTTCTTGCATTCCCTTTACTTTGTTTTTGTCTTCTACTCCATTTATTCTGAAATAAATATCACTGTTATTATTGTGCACATCGGAATAACCGCCCCCCCCCCCCTCTTCTTTTTTCTTTTTATGTCATGCGACAGCTTGGCCCCTGAATACGGTTCCAGACAAGGACCTGAGTCCAGGAATAAGGAAGAGCTCTTCCTATTAAAAACTGTTCTGCAGGACTCAATCAACCTATTAGAACAGGTAGGTCTGTGTGCTTTGTTTTAACTAGGCTCAAGTGCTGGGGACCCTCCTTTTGTACATTATAGTGCTCAGTCATCATGAAGTTGTGGCATTACAAGTTTATGTTTTACAAGGGGACGCTTCGAATGGTGGCAGGCGGAAGAGTGTACTGGATTTGAATTGAGCCAAAAACTCCTCAAGAAAACTCTAATATTACGTTTTATAAAGGTAATTCGTCACCGCTAGATGTCGGAGTCGCACGAGCATCTTGGACCAACACTTAGGCTTCATCTTGCTGTGTTGTTTGTGGTTTAACAGTGTCGTTGCC
>JAFBJU010000683.1:909997-922614 GCA_016785305.1 Colistium nudipinnis | reverse complement strand
TAGAGAGATTTTCAGCGAAGTTCCGGGGGTTACAGCGTTATGATATTAACCATAGAGGGAGCAGGTTTTATTTATACTGCTGAGACGGTGACTGCCTCGAAACAGTGGGTGGACAAGAACGGATGTTAGACCGGATGCGCAAGAGGTAACTGGGGGGAAACTTCCGCTGAAGATCCGGGCCGGAAAGGAAGAGGACACCGTCCAAAGAAGCGTCGCTATGTAGCTTTTCGGAGGTATGTCTCATCTCTACGCGTTAATCTTCTCCTCGGTGTCCCTGGCGAGTTATTTATTCAGAGCTCCTCAAAGGAAAGATGTGTATAAGAGACAGGCTGTGCCCGACTCTGTGGAAGACTAAAAGGGCCGCGGCACTGAAACTGTCTGACGTTACCATGTAAATGTCCCCAAACACCATGTTGCCGGGGGTTACGCTTCCCAAAGCATGTGGTGGTGCATCAGGTGCCAGGATGTTTTTTTTAAAGCTGCAGACTGACTACTGAGAGGACAGGCTCAATAGAGTCAGCCTCAGATGGAGCCGTGGGTCTGGAGGGTGCTATTGTCAGCTCTTATGGCTGGCTATACTGCTACTCTCTAACTATACAATGGCACAGGATTTTACAAAACGCATCACTGATGTGCCTCATAAACATGTGAATCCATATTATTTAACAACTTTTCGGTTAAATATTTAGTACATATTAACATTTTTGCACAAGTGCCTTTTAGATTGGGCTGCGTTTTAGATATCTACTTAGATATATATATATTTTTTCCAATAAAAATTGTAGAATCAGCAGCTCTAATTTTTAAGTTTCTTTTATTTTGAAAATGTGAAACTGAGGGAATGGCTGTAAATGTAAGTAGAAAAATACACTTTGAATTTTATAAGACGTTACACGAGCCAAATCCGATGTACAGAATTTATGGCTGATAGAGGCTCGGATATTTTATTAATTCACTTTAATATGGATGAGAGAATGGGAGTGCAATGTTAACTAATTGGTTTAAAGAATGGTGACAGAGCCATGCTTGAGTTAGCCCTTCTTTATATGCACAATGTGATTATTTTCTTTTTTCTACTTCCTCTTTCTCTCCTGTGTGTGTTGGGTCAGTGGGACTATCTCAGGTTATCTCAGTAATTCACATTCTCACTGTCAACACAGGATACAAGATTGTTCTTACAACGTCAACACTAGGTGTTTTTCTTAATTACTTGTTGGAGACACACAAACGCTTATTCCCCGAGCCCCTTTTTGATGTTTACAGTGTTGTCCCACTCATTTCCTTTGCTTTTTAACTTCTTTAAGGCACCACTTGATTCGGTTTTGTATATTGTAGGTATTGTATTGCTATGAAATTCTCGAATAAAATCTCGATCCCACTTGTGCTGCCACAATTATTCTGACACTTTATCAGTGATGCATGCTATCATTGTCATTAATTAGATTGCCTGTTAATTAATAGATAAGTTGGTACAATCCAAAAACATTGACAACATATACAGCTTCACAATACATGGAATTGCATGGGCACAAAGATCATAACAGGAATAATAGAAATGATATATTTTTATATGAAATATATTAGCGGACCACACTCGAGTAAATATTGTGTTCGTGGATTAGGGAACAAAAGTGTATAAAATAATATTAAATATTATTATATGTATAGTGTAATAAATAAATATTCCAACACAAGTTAAATTGTAAACACTATACATGTAGTTCTTGTCTCTGGCCGCCAGAGGGTCGATTAGGGAACTTTTTTAAAGAACACCCTGTGCGTGGGAACTCACATAGTGTGTTACATATCTTCTATAATATATTCCACAAAAACAATATCGGGGGTTACAGCGTTATGATATTAACCATAGAGGGAGCAGGTTTTATTTATACTGCTGAGACGGTGACTGCCTCGAAACAGTGGGTGGACAAGAACGGATGTTAGACCGGATGCGCAAGAGGTAACTGGGGGGAAACTTCCGCTGAAGATCCGGGCCGGAAAGGAAGAGGACACCGTCCAAAGAAGCGTCGCTATGTAGCTTTTCGGAGGTATGTCTCATCTCTACGCGTTAATCTTCTCCTCGGTGTCCCTGGCGAGTTATTTATTCAGAGCTCCTCAAAGGAACCATTCCTCCCGCGGGCTGGTTTAATTGAGCTGAAGGATTAATCGTGCTCAGTGGTGGGGATTTGTCAGATCTGCTCTGTGTGGTCGCGGAGATGCTGAAGAACTACGATTGTCATAAATGTTGCAATTTATAGGCTCAAAAGAGCAGGGTTTTGCTTTGTAGTGTGTAAAATCAGTTGAGAACGTTCTGCCATCGAAAGCACACGCCAACAGCGAATGTCACTTCAGCAACATGAATAGTGTGAGGACTTTTCACTTCATTCATCTACTTTAAATTGTCTTTCTCATCTACGACAGGCAAATGTAGTGAACACACATTTTGTTGTTGTGTGTTACTTGTGATTGTGACTGCCAGGCTATCAGTCATGAAGAAACGATCCAGCCAGGGGCATGAGGAAGAGGAGAGCTTGTGCTGCTGTGAGTATGTAAACAGCCGCGGAGAGCGCAGCCATGTGGCAGCCTGCTGCTGTGACTGCGAGGACCTGGACGATGCCTGTGACAGGTGAGAGACATGTGTCTGTGTGACATTATCATTTTAGAATGGCATGACGGGTGAAGGGGGGGGGGGGGGGGTTTTGCTCGGAGGGGGGGGGGGGAGTTTTGCTCGGACGGTAAAACTGATTTCACCCGTTCTCTCCGCTCAGGTTTCTGAAGAGGGAGACTCAGAAACCCGAATCCCTGAGCCAGGTGTCGGCGGTGGTCTCCGACCGGCTTCGTGTGCCCTGGCTGTGGGGCGGAGCCCGGAAGGTGGACCTGTCCGTCGTCCCGCCGCTCGTTGTCCTCCCCGTCATGCTGCACCTGGCTGCTCTCCACTTTCTGCTCGGCATTGTGGTCCTGACCACTCTGCCCGGCCTGGTTCTGTGGTATTACTACGCCACCCACCGCAAGAAGGGACGGACGCTCTTCTTCCTCAGCCTCGCTCTCTTCTCCCTGGCCTACATGTACTACCTGTTTGTGACAGAGGTGCTTCCACACGGGGGCATCGGCCCTGTCCAGCTGTCGCTGGTGACCGTGGGATTCATCCTCACCCTGGTTGCTCTCGTCCACACTCGGAGAAAACCAGGCGTCGTGCTGCCACACCCAGAGGCCGTCCACAGCACTGTGACTTATTACAGCCCCCTGCCAGACAGAGACCCAGAGATCAACGGCGGCAGGCGGGATGTGACCGTGACGGTTCCCGGGTCAGTGGAGCCGAAGGAAAGCAGCCAGAGGAGCTGGTGTCCGGTGTGCAGGGTGGTGCGGCCGCCAAGGGCGGGACACTGTCGGATCTGCGGCGTCTGCGTGCTGCGACTCGACCACCACTGTGTCTGGTGGGTTCCATTTATAAATATTAAAAAGAAAAAGCCTAAGGCTCTGTCTGCCATTGCTGTTTTGTTCCACATAAAACAAATGTTTGTCTGCTCCAGACTAAATCAATTAAAAAAAAGTCCAAAAAGTCCAAAAAGTCCAAAAAGTCCAAAAAGTACAGACATCCATTTAATTTGAATAATTATGCCCTTAAGTGCCTTATCTTTTAGGACACGTAATGAACTCAAGCTGAGCATCTGCTCTATCTTGATTGACTATATTGGTGGGTTGAGTCAATTTGTTGCCATCCACTAACTACACTTATTGTGTATTTGTGTTCCTCAATGTTGTCGTGTATCCCGGTGGCCTCAGTGCAATGTTCTGTCTGTCTGTTCATGTGCGCGTGTGTATCCTGTCTGTCGTTGCTGGTGTAGGATAAACAGCTGTGTGGGGCAGGCCAATCACCGCAGCTTCCTCCTTACACTCGTCTTCTTCCTGTTGACGTCGGTGTACGGGATCAGCCTGGTGCTGCAGAGTGTGTGTCCCACACAGCACCTCCTCACCTCTCTGCTCTATTGTCCAGGGGTCTACAACCAGTACAGGTAGTGACTTTAGCCTAATATTCTCCTCGAGTTATGATTTACGTTTTCAAAATATGAAGGAAATAACAAAAAAAAAGTATTTAAGGATCATTGAAATTGGTACTTTTTTTTTTGGTTACACTGTTATTTTTCCGTTTTCTAGCCCAGCAATCATGGGCTTTTTTAAAAGCCCATAGAAAACTTGTTTTTCTCCCTGTGGGGTTAGGGTTAGGGCTAACCCTAACCCTAACCCTTTTTTGCATTTTTCCTCGAAGTTCACCCTCTATCAAAGACGAAATAACTTGGTGAGGTTCTTGCCTATTGAACACGAGTCTTCTTTCACTGTGGAGTTGCATGCCTCTCACTTGTCATGTTGGAGTGTGTCCTGTGGAGCTGTTCTAGAGTGAATATTAAGTAGTTTAACGATGTGCTCTGGCGTCACACACTTGGTAAAATTGGTTTTCCCCGCATCCATCTCAACCTCAAACGACTGAGCAAACAAACATCTAACATAATCTAGAAGAAAATAAAAATAAAACGTCCACTCCTTTTTGGTATTTGGTCTGAATACTAACCTTGCATGATTTGTTGTTGTGCGCTGATTCATTGTTATGTTGCTGCAGGACTAGCCGTCTTTTCTCCTCGTGTGTGTGTGTGTTCCAGCACTGCACTTTGCTTCACCTGTGCCTGGTACAGCAGCATCGTGACCGGCGGCCTGCTCCACCTGCTGTTGGTGCAGGTCATCAACATCAGCTACAACGTGACGGAGCGCGAGGCACGTGCCGCCTTGCGGGAAAGAACTGTTCGCCGGTCCTGCTGGGGACTCGCTGTGGACACGGGCATCTACTCTCGAGGTTTCTATGGCAACTGGGTCCAGTTCGTGACCATGGGAGAGTGAACGACTGCCCCGCCCCAACAGACTCGGTGTAAGATATTCTTTTATTCAGCATTCTGCAGTTTTTTTTATTGTCCACTGGGTGGCAGCATTGCTCCTTTAACCTTGACTTAACTTTGAGCCGTCTAGACTGGTTTCTGCAGCAATCAAGCTGCACTGATTTTATCTCTTAGCAATAAAAACTGCAGATGCCAATAAGATGCATGAACTGCCTTCAATGTAATATTCCGCCAGAACATCATTGCTTCCTCCACACCAGACGTCTTGCTTTGTCTAAGTCGATGTCTCGGTGTTTGCTCTTCGTTCCAGTTCCTTGGAGGGAGCCGACAAACAGGAAAGACGTGACAATGAGTGATCTTTGGATTCCTTCCCGGGGACGTTCTGTCTTCAGTACCGAAACGTGAGCTGGTCGCCCCCGTCCCGGGAAAATTGGCCAAAAATCCATTTCAAAGACTGTCTGGCGGCACACTCCACCTCCTCCGTCCTCCGCAGACATTAACCTGCGCTGTGTTCCCAAAAGGTGACGGCCTCACTTGGCCTTCTGAAATGTGTCATGCATATTTATGTCAAAGATAAAGGAAACATCTCGGCTCCAGCCGGATAATTAGTCTAATTACACTTCCCGTCCTTGCGTTAAAAATATTGGAGGACAGCATAGTCATGAGTATATTTAGAGTTAGATTCACTCCTCCGAGCTGGACGAGACTGTCTCTCTCTTCAAGAAAATGCAAATCCATACACATTAATATAAGCCAAAGAAGTTCGCTTTCCAGTGCTCAACACTATCAATGATTTTGTTTGCCGTCCGTGGGATTGTAAGCTTCTTCGTATCCTCGTAATTAAGTGGGTCCAGTTGTGTGAGATACATTTCTATTTTTATTAAATCAATTTGAGAAGTGTCCTCTGCGCAGTCATTGAGATTTGTGTGTGTCCTCCGCGCGAGACTGCAGTTAATCTCATCCAACAGGGGCTCTCTGTCTCTCTCTCTCTCTCTCTCTCTCTCTCTCTCTCTCTCTACATCGGGTAGGAGCAGAAGTCGGGCAGGACCTCCATCACTTTGCGTCCCAGCTTCTCCCGCCGCCCCTCCCTCACTCTCTCCATGCGCAGCATACAGGGAAGCTGCCTCCAGGCCAGGAAACATCTCCGCAGCACCCGCCTTGAGTCGCAGGCAGATGGAGGGACAGATGGGAACAGAACAAGTGAGCAATAAGACTCTGAATTATGGGGACAACACCTAATGAGTTTTCACCTGGTGTCACTGGTGGCTTATGGGTACTGGCAGCTGGGCTGCCATTGGAAGTTCCAGCCGTATGCTGTGGTCATTTAGACAACCTCACAAGGTGGAGTTCACAAACAGTTTGTGGCAATGACAGTCAAATCATTAGGTCCACGTATCACTTTCTGCTTAATATAAACCCCGTCACATCAGTACCGGTAAAACGTTACATTAAGTGCTAATACCCAAATCGAATCATGCACCTTGACTGTGAAAGTACAGCCTCAACGAGCTGGGCTAGGGTAGCGCTAGTCCAGAACCACTGCTATGCCAACGATAATACTAATAATTGAAGCATATTGAATGTGTCCTACCTGGGCAGCAAAACCAAATCCATTAGATGGAATACAAAAGAGACATACGCCGCTAACTGCAGACATGAGGCACACCACAGTAGGCGTGGGCAGTGGCTATGGACATCTGAAAATGTGTGTGAACTCTTATTTCATTGCGCTTGAATGTGCAATAATTGCACTCGACTCCACTGACATTTACGCTGTCTTGCTTTTGTCCTTATCTGTAGCACTTGATCTTTTCGTGTTTGTCGCATAGGCCTTTTGAGATTTTTACCACCTGAATGAATGCGAGTGTATTCATAGGGATTTGAGGCATTGCGGTTACTTTGTGTGCCATACACAGACTGGCTTTACATTACATTTCAGCTCGTAATTAAAAGGTTGAGTTTCGTACGACGCCCTATTAGTCGTTGATGTTACCGGTGGCACGCTCTGCAGCATCCGCATGGTGAACATATGGCAAAGTCATGGGCAGCAGACCTGTTATTGTGCTCCTGAGCCAGCTCCTGGTGGTCCCACTCCACCAGCCTCTCCTGGGTCACGTGGTTGAGCAGTGCCCGCAGAAACCTGCTCAGCGTGCGCGTGCGATGGAAATGCTCCGCTTGCTCCTCCTGATTCTTCCTCCAGGCCATCCGCTGAAACCACACAGCACTCACTCAGAGACGGGGACAGTTGTGTCACGTGTAACACTTGTGTGTGTGTGTGTGTGTGTGTGTGTGTGTGTGTGTGTGTGTGTGTGTGTGTGGTTAAAATGAAAATAGTTTCTCCACCTCTTCTGTAGCTGGTAATGGTGCCACAACAAAACATACCAACAACACAACACATTACTCGGCGAGCTGCCGTGAAGACGGGGATGGCAGTAGAGTAAACAAGACACTTGGAAGAAAATGTAAATGAGTCCATGTAAATGATGAGACTTAGTTCAGTCGCAAGTGTGCGAGTGTGTGCGCGGGGGCGTATACACACTCTTTTCCAGCAACTGAAGCTCCTCCGAAGCAAAATGCGCTGTTGCAGTTGGTCAGCAGAGGCTTGTTTCTCAGACAGCGACTCCCTCGCAGATTGCTGCCAGCCCAGTGTGCAGCGTTTCAGGAGGAGGCTGTTGCGATGACTCTCAGCCAACTGGCGGGGGATTGAAAAAGAGAAAGCGTCGATGATGAATGCGTCCAAGCGCAATCACATGGGCGAGGGAGAAATAATGAAGTGGCGTGAAATTATAAAGTGCTCAGAGGGATCAAATCTCGCCGCGAAGCATGTATGTTTTTTGTTTTTGTTTCGGTATTTCTTTATGGTGATGTGACAAACGAGTGAGCAGTTGGAAGATGAAATGGAAATACTGTCCAGGGAATTGGACTAGGAAGTTGTGTTGTGTGGTTTTGTTTTGAACGCTTTCACTCCTTGCTCCCCTGTGCCTGTGTGTGTGCGAGCGACCGTCTGGGCATTGAGTGTCGTTCCAAGTGTATGTGTGTGTTGGTGGATGGAGGCTGCGTTGTGCAGCTTTGCTTTTTGGCTTAAAAGTGTTTCATTTTGCTGCCAAGTGAGTATTTTTACCAAAACAGTTTGCTCGCCGCTCACAATCATCTGACTATTCCAATGTGTTAAGAGTGGGCTGCCTGTGGATACACCGCATGTGTTTTTTTGGTACTTCGTAATACTAATAATAATACACTTTACATACCCTCTCTGAAAGTACCAATGTGCTTCACGACATGGAAAATAAGGTCCCCACTGACAGATATTGATGAGGTGGAATGATGACAAACGCAAAGAATAAATCAGTGCAAACATGATTTGAGAGAAAGGCAATACATGCATAAATAGGAGGTAAGTAGAACATTCTGTGAATAGGTGCGTTGTGGCAGTATTGTATGAGCTCTTTTTTAAATATTTAGGCAAGTCTGTAAGCAGGCAGGCTTCTTATTATTCACATTCAGGGCATTTAACTACACCGGAACTTTTTTTTTTTCACCCCTGGATGTCAATATTTTTCCCCTCCTTTGCCTATTGCAGTTTGAAACAAGAAACGCCCGAAGCACCGCCTGCGCTTTTTCTCTTCTGTCTGAATGGGATTTTGAACACGCTCTCCAAAAGCGAGGCCGGACTCGGGAGCACCTCCTGGGATGTGAATATGCTCCCGGAGGAGCGAGGGCAGGTGATTTACCTTCACGTTGGCATCTCTGAGCTGAATGAGGCGCTTCCACGGGGCCAGGCCTCTGCGTCGCAACAAGGTTCTCAGGTAGTGTTGACGGGCCACTTTCGTGAGCTCCTGTTGCCTTCTCAGTTGCCTCTGTTTTTCCTCCTCCCTCTACGTGCGACATTAAGAAAAAAAGTGACATAATTTTTTTCGCTCTGGAATGTGAGCCAGACAACATTTGAGAGTCTGCTCCGCTGAGCTTCATGAATTGCGATTCCGAGTTTTGTGAACCACCATAAAATCCATAAAACGCATCTCACCTCTCTTTCCAGCCGTTTTTCCTCCTTCTTCTTCTCCGCCGCTTTGTGTTTCTCCTCCTCCTCGTCCCTCTGCCTCTGCTCCTCGGCAGATTGCATCTCCGCCTGGTAAGGGTCAGGATCCTTGATCAGTTTTACGTGTTTACGTGTGTGTGTGTGTGTTTTTTTTCCAATTACACCGTGCCGCAACCTTTCCCGGTCGCTCACCACTTTTTCCTCTTCCTTTTTTCTCTTGAGTTCCTCGATTTCCTTCCTTCGCTCTGCGCGTTGTTGCGCGCGGGCCTGCATGGCTTCACAGGGAGGGAGAAAAAGGTGAGTCGAGCACAAGGATTTCTTCTCGATGGTCTCCCGGAGTGTGTGTGTGCGTGTGCATGTTTGTGTCGCACTAAATAGGAGTGAAGGTGGGCACAAGTGCCTCTGCCAAAGGATTACTGTCCAACATCCACCTATAGGATTTGACGTTCGTGTTCACACATGTGACTCAAGGTCAAACAATTTTCCTGGGAATAAAGCCATGGTGTGGGGAGGAGTAGGTGCACCTGCTGTGCATGGGTTTATTTGTGTGTGTGAGACGGAGGCTGTAAAGCAGAATCTTGGAGACTGACCCGTGATGATTGGGTGAGAGGATGTCTGGGTTGTGACAGCTGTCCTCGGAGGTGTGCCCTGGCTGTCGGGCTCCCCGGTAACCTGCGGTGCCCTGCGACAGTCACAATCACAGCCAGAGGCGGACCCGTCATAACTCCGCCCGAACACGCACGTCCTCCTGATTCTTACTTTGGAAACCTTGTTCGGACTAAAGGCAAACTCAACTGTGCGTGAATCTGTGCGGCGCATAACTTCTACACAAACATTCCAAAGCCTTTCACTTTCAAGGTTGTGTCGACCTCTCGGAAGCCACATTTCATCTCACAGAAATATAATTACATAAGCTCCCGAATGTACCAAACATTGATTTGAGGCAACCTCCCGCTCCTCTGTTCCCTCCTGTTCCCTATTTTTTTCTTTGGGCATGCTTCAGTGTGATATGTATTTAATAAGAAAAGCTAATAAGGGATTTCTACCCATGCTTGACTACTGAGCTGTCCAATCACACACAGGCACACGCACACACACACACACACACACACACACACACCTACCTGCCAACTTGTTCTGCCATTAATCTCCACTAACCTTACCTTACAGCTAAAAGGCAAAATCTGGGCCATGTGGAGTAAGTCTGTCAAACTTATAATGCCCTGCGTAACGGGGGGGGGGGGGGGGGGGGGGGGGGGGGGGGGGGGGTTGACTATGAGGTCAGGTGTTATAATTTATGTTGTTTTTCTTTTACAGTATATACACATACTGTACGTGGTTAAATTGAATAGAGAATCCTATACGGACACTTCAATTCATGATGTGAAAAGGCTGCTTTCATCTATTTTTCTCTGGAGTCTGTATCGATGGATTTTTGCGTTTGCTCAATCAATAATTCAAATCAATATTGCAGTTTATACCCACATCAGAAAGTTTGTTATAACATTGTGAATGATGGTAGGGTAAAAGGCACCAGATCTTCTGTGGTGTGTATCAAGTGTTTTTCAGTCGTTGCTTTGCCTGGGATGTTGCCCAATCGATAGTGGGGTAAAAAAAAAAAGTGGTGTACACATCTTTAGTTCTCCGGGCAGTGAGGGACCGAGCACTCTAAAGTTGTGGGAAGAGGAGTGAAACTTTTTGGGGGTTGGGTTTTTTCGGAAAACTACTTCCCATTAAATTGGTACCATTTTTGGTGTTGCGGTGTTCGGGGTAGATGGAGCTGATGATGGACTGCGTGATTATAACCGAGAGCTCCAGAAAAGCTGTGGACCATGAAGTGAGACTGTTTTGTTTTATCAACATTTCAAAACGGAACCCCCTTGAAACTTTTCACATGTGCTCGAAATACTCCCAACACTCAGGCGACTGTAAGATAATTAGCCCGTGTAGCTTTGAAGATGATAAACCCACAAAGAGTCTTTAGGTACGTTTGTGTATTACCTCGGCTCTGTGCGTTCCGAGCTGCGGCTCTTTGGCCTGGAGCCTCCCTGCGGCGGCAGGAGCTGTGCGGTTTTCTTCAAATCTTGCTCCCAACACATCCGGCTCTGCTCGCTCTTCAGCTGCGCTATTTTCTCCTGCTGCTCCCTGAGCCGCTTCCTCTGCTGCGCGATGATCTGCTGCTGGGCGGCGTGCCTGTTCTCGAACCTGCCGCCGGGCGACACTGCGCTCTTGGAGGCGGCGGTGGGGCCGCCCGCACCTCTCTGCTGTGCGCCGCGGAGCTCGGCCGCCATCAGGGCCACGTGCCGGCGGGTCACCTGCCACGGCTCGGCGAGCCTGGGGGCCCTGGCGGCCACGGGCGTCCTGTCGTGGTGGGCTGCGGGGGCGTCGGGAGCTAAATTGCCTGACCTGCGGGGAACTTCCTGCGTGGCATACAACAGAGCGGAGTCGGTCAATTAAAGATGAGAAAATCCATCACTGCCTTCAGCTTCAGGTCTATCAAGCTTAAGAGGAGAGCACACGTACAGAATGGGGCTCCTACGACTTTCTCAGGGCGATTTCATCTCTACATCCTGATCTATAAGTAAAGTGTGGCCTCCTTATGGCCCCCTCCAACACTCTCTCCTGCACTGTTTGGGAAAGCCTCTTTCTCCATCTGGCTGCCTGCCCTCTATATTAACGCCACTCCTTTTCCATTCTCTCTCTCTCTCTCTCGTTGTGAATACTTCAGCAGGAAAAGTTTTCTCCCCGGCTGATGAACTGAGAAAGGTTCAGGTCATCTCATGGAAAAAAAAAAAAAAAAAAAAGGATTTGGAAGAAGTTTCTAGTTTCAGTTTAGTCCTTACTTGACTATTGCCTCGGTGATGAGGCCTTTAACATCTCCTGCCAAGAACGGATCTGATGTTTTAATTATGATTCCACTCGGTACGGAATATTTGATTTGCTTTTAAAAAAACAAAAAAAAAACAGTGATCTGTGATGATACGAGGACTTTTTGAGTGCACCTCACCTTCTCGGCGGTCTCTGGTGGAGTAGCTGCCTCGGGTGGGGCTGCAGGTGGTTTAAAAGGTGGGATTTCTGCGACCTGGAGTTTGCCTCTGGATGCGGCACTGATTAAAGCGTCCATCTTGAGGCGCGTTTCCCGCTGCTGGGACGAAAGCGCTCGTTGTTCCCTCTCCATCAGACACCATAGCTGCCACTCGGTCAGACACTGCCGCAGCAGGCGCCTTCGGTCACTCTCCACAGCAAGCTGGTGTTGTCTGGAGGTGGTAACGAATGTGATTGCGTTTTTAAATATCCATTATGCCTTGGTGAGAATAACAAGATATGGATGTTCTATCAATCATTGAATTCATAGTGTTTCAAGGATTATATATATATTTATAAGGGAAGAATAATACAGGGCCATGTCAATGGCTCTTTTCATCATTTTCTTTTCCTCTGCCCTTGCCTGTGCTCGATCCGCAGCTCCTCCTTCGTTCTCGCCAGCTCTCTGCGCTTTTGTGCGTCCCACGCCGCCGCTCGCCAGGCTCGCCACACGCTCAGCTTGCTCCTCCATTCTAAGAGGGCCACGGCCTTTCCCAGGCGTAACCTTCGTTCCAGCACGACGGAATACCATGCAGAGAAATGCCTCTGCAAACACTGAACCATACACGCACAAACGTAGGCGCACAAGTTGTCGTGGACATTGTTACTTT